>JAJOOE010020539.1:0-16985 GCA_036250405.1 Solanum raphanifolium
TCCGTAACTTCACACAGACCCGTTTCGACATTCTAAAACTGCCGGAATTGACGGAAATCCGATCCGAGTCCCGAAACTCCAAATGACTCGAAAAAGCATTTTTTTTTAACCAACTTTAACTTATAAAAAAACTCAACTTCTCAAAAACTCAACTTTTTACCAACTTTTCCTCAAATCAACTTTACAACCACAAAACATGGGACTCGGGGCAACTACCAAAAGGGCAAAATAGTCATTTCCACGAAAAATCACCAAAATGACCTTTCGGGTCATTACATTATAATTGGAGACAGTGCTGGTGGGAATATAGTTTATCATATGGTGATGAGAGCAGGAAGAGAAGGTGGTATTAATGAAAAGGTAGCTATTAATGGTTCGATTCTTGTTTGTCCTTACTTTTTGGTTCCAATTGAGAACATTGAAGAAAGTGGAGCGTACAAGAATTGGATTATTATTAGTTCACCATCAGAAGCTGGGCTACATAGTCCATTGATTAATCCACTTGCTGAGAAGGCTCCTAGTTTGTCTCAGTTGGGTTGTTCTAAGATGTTGCTGTGTTTTACGGATAATGATGTGTATATTCCAAAAGAAATTGGGATTCGTTTCGCTGAAGGCGTAAAGAAAAGTGGTTGGAAAGGGGATTTGGAGTTTATTGTAGTTGAAGATGAAGTTCATTGCTTTCAACTAAATAATCCTAATACAGAGAAATCTCAAGATTTGATCAAGCGTTTTGCTTCTTTTATCCAACTTGAGTAATTTTAAATGTTACATTAGATATTAGTGGACTATATGTAGCTCAGCTTGTTCTGATGGTGAGGTAATAATAATTCAATTCTTGTACGCTCCACTTTGTTCAATGTTTTCAATTGGAACCAAAAAGTAAGGACTAACAAAAATCTGCATATAATTATTGCAATTAGTGTATGAGGGGTTACTCTTTTTATGGAGTTTCCCCCTTAACAAAAAAAAAAGAAAAAACATCCTTGTTGCTTCAATAATTCTCTTATCTTGATTTTTGTTATGATGGAATGTCATTTTCGATTGTCTTATCGTTATAAAGTGAAGTAATAAATGCAATGCAAGTATAATATTATTTTATATTATGTTGATTTCATATAGTATCATGCAAGAATATATATATTATTTTAATACGGGATAAAATATGAAATAAAAATATATAAAAATTAATACTATAAACTAAAACTATCAAATAGAGTAGCAAATTTATCCTTCATGTAGTAATTAAATATTTCCAAATAGATAAAAAAAAACTTTAAAATGCACTAGATGAGATAAAAATTTGTGCTAGCACAGGGCCAAACACTATGTTAATTCATAAAATTGTATGATTTACCAATTTTTGTCATTGAAAGAAGTATTGAAACACTTCTAAATTTGGCACAAATTATTAATTTCGTGTTCATAAACTATAGACAACCTTAAGAAACACTCTTTTACTTGAAAGAAACACTCTTTTACTTGACTAACTAAATTTAAATAGACCTCTGTCAAATGACAAGAATTTAGGAATGTGTTTCACTAATACTGTAAGATGAGTAATGTATTTAAGTTCAATTAGTCAAGTAAAAAGATATTTTTAAGACTGTCAATAATTCAATAATGAAACTAATAATTTGCTCCGAATTTAAAATTATCTTCTATATTTCACTCTAAAATTATTGATAGTTCCGAAATGATCTAAATAAAATGATCAAAATTTAGAATGTTCTTTAAATATTCTCCTAAATCTATAGTACTCCATATGGCCACAACTGAAATAAGTTGGATCCAAATATAGAGTGTTTCAAATTGTTGCTTTCACCCTGTTTAATTATTCTATGATAATAATCATATAATCTACCACAATGCCATTCCAAAATATAAAAGGAAAAAAAAGTTCTAGAACTTTGTAGGGTTTCTTCATATAATTATGCTTATGTGACATGAAGACTAAGAAATACCCCTGCAATTTTTTGCAGATTGTGGTTGGATTAAACCGTTGAGATATAATTTATCAAATAACTGGTCGGGCATGCAACTTCAACCAAGTGAAATGAAAATTGTGATAAGGAGAATTTAAAAGAAGTTCCAGAAGCATTTCAAAAAGGAGATTGTTGGGGAGCAATTGTTTACCATACTTGGAAAAGTTAGAAATTAGACTACTTTCAAACATCAAAGTGTGCATATTGACAATTTTAACAATGATAAAGCACTACAGAAAAAAAGAGTCAATTTGCAGGAGCTAAAATTACAAGGTTTAGAACCCAACAATTTGCTGTTACAAGGGTTTCAAAATTTCCTGCAGCAACCACACAATAGATAAATAGTAGGAGTTCTAACCACAACAATATTTTGTTGGGCAAATAATTTTATTTCATTTTGTGGGAGTTTATACCTCAAGAATTAATTTTTAGTACTTCATTTTTTTTTTGGTCATAACCTCCACAATATTTTTGATGAAATTTTAATATTTAATTCGCATTGTAGTTTATATAAAACTAAGCTACAACTATACTTCAAGCTAATTTTGTAGTAATTAAATCAATACATTCATAATTAAATAAATAAAATATTTCACCAAATAAAAAGTACAAAGGATTACTAAATCATGAAGAAGTTAACATAAATTAATGTCAAGGGTCATTAAATTTACAATACACTTTCTTTAAACCAAAAAAATATATATAAACAGAAAAATTTGATGCGTTGTATAGTTCTAAAAATCACAGTCCTATGCCATCGAGCTTCTCTTCTGAGTATATGAATCAATAGTCCTCCATGTATGCATCTGCAAAACACACATAAACATATATGTAACACTAAACATTTTGACATATTGTATAGAAGTTTATGGCATGTGACTGCATACTAATAGTCAAAACAATGCCATCTTTTTATCAGTAAAATAGTGTTAATCAATTGAAAAATACACCGAACATGAGAAATCAATGTTGAAAATTGAACATGAACTTCTAACCTTATAAATAATTTTATTAAGAGTAGAAGGAAAATTATAAAATTAAGTTATTTTTAATTATCAAAAAGTATATATTCTGAAAAAAAATTGCGCCACGTAAATTAAAAAAGAGGAATTATTTTTATGGACTAATTCTCCATTGGAAAAAAAGAAAGATTGATTTATGGTTCCACTACATGATGGCTTTGATTATCACACATGGGAGGCAAATGCATGCCTTTTGTCACCAACTTTGTAAGCCAAGAAGTAAAAGATATTATAGAATATAGATAGTTGATTTTGGTCTTTATTTATCTAGTTCCCTCATTTGACTATATATTATCTCATCCACGTCATGGCTAGGCGGCCAGATGAGCAGTAAAAATAAAAATAGTGTTTGAATTTTGGAAAAAAGGAAAAAACTAATAAAAGATTAGTCACCTGATATAGAAGGTTAATGTTATCTGATGGTGTAATAAAAAATTATACGCTAACGATGTATGAAACATAAACTCTACGTGTAAAGGTTAGCAACCTTTTCTTTTCTTCAACTTTTCTTTTGAATTTTGATGTATGATTTCTAGAAGGTTGTTGATGATTCAAATGACTATTCAAATCTGAAATTTAAATACTAATTAGGAAGATTTAACATTTTATATATGTGTTACTACAAGTTAATTTTTACTTTATTTAAATAGGAGTATAATTTTCTCATAGATTGTTGTATATATGACTTCACCACTGATTTGAGGATTTAAGTTTTCTTTATGAAGGTTCTTCCCTTTAATTTCCTCCTAGTGCTCAGTCCAACATCTAGAAAATAATTGAAATTGTTTAGGATCATCTAAGACCAAATGTAACTTGTTAGTATCAAAGTCCCCAAATATATAACTTTTTTTTTTCATTTTACTTACTTTGTTCCGTATTAGCTGATTATCTTATAAAAAATATTTGTCCCGTATTAATTGATCATCTTACTAAATTAAGAAAGTATTAATTATATTTTTTCTTATCTTGCAATTAATTTTTTTTTAAAAGGGTTCACATTTGTTTGTATAATTCTCAAGAAACTTCTTAAGGAGTAATGAAATAAAAAAAATTATCTTCTTATTTATGATTTCTTAAACACCGTGCAAATTAGAAACTGATCAACTAATATTAGACCGGGAGTACCAAACAAAGAAAAATGACCATATCATTCTCACTTTAATTTGATTCTAGAAGTTTGCCAAATCATCATGATGATATGTCATTATTTGAATGTAAACCCATGCCTCCACTAAATCTAGATTTGCTCAATTATTCTTTACTAATTTGGCCATCAACTTCTGAGAAACAACACAACACATCCCATTATATAAATCAAACTTCCTTCCAAATTTCTATACACAAAATCAACTTTCTTACAATACCTCATCTTCTAATTCTCTCTACAATAATTTTTTTTCATGGCTAATTCAAATGACAATAACAATGAGGTTGTCACTCAAATGGATTGTTGGTATAGAATCTATAAGGATGGTCGAGTCGAACGTTTATATGACACAATTGGCGTAGCATACGTTCCCCCATCACTTGAAGATCCAGCCACTGGTGTCTCCTCTAAAGATGTTACAATTTCACCACATGTTTCTGCTAGACTTTACCTTCCAAAAAACACAAACAATTCTACCCAAAAACTTCCCATTTTTGTGTATTACCATGGTGGTGCATTAGTTCTTGGATCCGCTTTCTTTAACGTGTATCAACGTTATCTCAATGTTTTGGTTTCTGAATCCAACGCAATCGCGATTTCAGTAGAGTATCGGTTAGCCCCTGAACATGACGTGACCACAATATACGAAGATTCTTGGACTGCACTTCAATGGGTCGCGTCACATGCTAATGAAAAAAAATTCACTAGTGATAACGAAGACCCGTGGATAAAAAACTATGGAGATTTTAGTAGATTGTCTATAATTGGAGACAGTGCTGGTGGGAATATAGTTTATCATATGGCGATGAGAGCAGGAAGAGAAGGTGGTATTAATGAAAAGGTAGCTATTAATGGTTCGATTTTTGTTTGTCCTTACCTTTTGGTTCCACTTGAGAACATTGAACAAAATGTATCGTACAAGAATTGGATTATTATTAGCTCACCATCAGAAGCTGGGCTTCATAGTCCAATGATTAATCCACTTGCTGAGAATGCTCCTAGTTTGTCTCAGTTAGGTTGTTCTAGGATGTTGTTGTGTTTCGCGGAGAAAGATGAATATATTCCAAAAGAAATTGGGGTTCGATTAGTTGAAGGTGTAAAGAAGAGTGGTTGGAAAGGGGATTTAGAGTTGATTGAAGTTGAAGATGAAGGTCATTGCTTTCAACTAGCTAATCCTGAAACTGAGAAATCTCAAGATTTGATCAAGCGTTTTGCTGCTTTCATCCAACTTAAGTGATGATTAGGATTAATAATGCTACATTAGATCATTATCTTAAGTTTTCAATAATTCTCTTTATCTTTATTTTGTTATGATGAGATGTCATTTTCGATTGTTTTAATTTAACGTCCAAAAGTACGAGTAAAAGCAATGCAAAAATAATATTATTTTATATTACGTTTGATTTTATTGTTACCTTTATATTTTTGTTTCTGAATCAAACACAATTTTGATTTCACTAGGGTACACGCTAGCGAACAATTCACCATTGCTAACCATTGTGATTTGTGAATCTTCAACCACAATAAATAAGATAACATAAAAAGACCTATAATAAAAGAAGCATAATATTTAATATAATTTGTTCAAATTAATTACATATTCGAAAACTAATATTTAAAACTTGTGGTCTAAAATATTCTTTCATCATTGATGTGATTATAAATTATTTCATTAAGGATAAAAGTAAAATTTTAAAGTTAAATTGTTTCTAATTAGTATAAAAAAGTTATTTCTTTTTTCTATACAAACTATAAAATAAAAGAACGTATCACATCAATTAAGACAAAAGATTACTTTTTTGAATACTACGGGTGCACCAATATTATGAGTTGATAAAAATAATAAAATGTGGTTTACCTGAAATCAAACCGCAGTCACATGAGTGGTCGCGCTCACTTGTACCGGCCACACTAATTGCCTTTTGTGCTTTTCATGAGGGCTAGGGCTGGCAAGGGGATGGGGACGGGGATTGTGGGACGGGCAAAGGGGGACGGGACGGGAGGGGGATGCCCTTGGCCGGGATTCGGCCGGGATCGAGATTGTGGGGACCGGGATTGGCGGGACAAAAATACGTCCCATCCCGTCCCACTATATATACGGGATGGGACGGTGTTTGGCGGGACGGGACGGGACGTGAAATTTTTTAATTTTTATATGTTTATTTATTTGTATTGAAATTATATGTTATTGAATAACATTTTTAGTTTATTTGGTTTTCAATAACATTTTTAGCTAATAAAAATGCTTAAAGTTTTCAAATTTTAAATTTAAACTTTCAAATTTCAAACTTGAAAGTTCAAATTTGTATTTTAAATATTTTAAAGTAATTTAAACTTGAAATTTTAAATTTCAAATTTCAAATTTTAATTTTTAAATTAAGTATTTTAAAGTAAGTTTAGTATATATGTAAATATGTATGTATATATTAAAATTAAAATGCAAGACAATAGTTGTATAAAAAAGACTTGAATAAAGCCTTTAAATTTAGGATCAATTTAGGATAAATTACTTATATACACAACTTTACTTACCTTATTCTTCATTTTCCCCTACCTTTTTGAAATATTTCATAAATCCCTTATTTCTCCTAATTCTTAAAACTTTCATATACATAAGATCCATCAGCCAAAACCCACATTTACTACTCCCCTTTTCACTCCTTAATTCACTCCACATTCTTAGCAATTACAATATTCAAATTAATTTAATTTTCAAAAGGATTCTCTCTATCAAGTCAATCAATTTCAAACATGTGAATAGGTAGGGTTTTTTCTTCTCCATTGTTGTCTTCTTTCATTTTTTTCTAGATTTTTTTTCTAATACATATGGGGCAGGCCCCTTCATTTAGTATTGGGGTCACTCAACTAAATTCTTCTAATACTAATATGAGATCTTGGGGTCCATCTCGTCCTCCTCCAAAATGTCGGTGCTGGTAGACTTGCTATGACAATGTATTGGCAAGGTTTTTATTGTGCATCCAATGGACTACCACAAATGCAGCAACAATTTGATACATTATCGATATGTTGAGAAGAAGAAGGAGAAGCAGATTAGATTGTTGGATTTTATTTTGATTTTTTCTTTTCCATCTTTTTTTGATAAATATGAATTCATATTTTTAATGTGTCTAGTTATTTTTATTTTCTTAGATTAATGTATAATGCTTTCTTTTCAACATTATAATACATTACAATTTCAGCATGCTCAATATATCGTGTTCAAATTGTATAATCTACCATGTATCAATTGTTGTTATGTATCTGTAGTGTTTAATTTTTGTTCAGACTTATTTAAATTAGAAGATTATGTGCATGTACATATTACTCAATAAATACACTTGATACATAAATCATATTATTCTATAGATAAAGTATCATGACTTACATATCCATATCAAGAGTTTTAGTATTTTTTCTGAACCTTCGACACACATAATTTCTCCAGATGTAGAAACAATGTAATGTATCTGATTTCCAAGTGAGGTGTCCAACCTCATGTTTTTTTACCTCGACGCACAACCTTACTCCCATATGATTCCTAATAATCAACGGAGAAGAATTACCTTATACCATGTATCGGATCTCAAATTTGTTTCTTAATGTATCAATATTCAATTCAGTCGAAATGGCTGAAATTAAGTTGATGAATGAAATATTTTTACCAACGACGATTTCTTCACTTTTTTATCATTCATAACTAACCTCGTTATTCCCAGATTTCTGAATGCCTCAGCAAAATCGAAATATTCATTATGTATTTTATGAAATTATCGGCTACTAAATGAGCTACTACTACAACAATCATCATATAATACTTGTAATCTTGTTTTCACAGTGTCGAGTGACATTGTCACTAATGCAAACACTTCATTAGCCATAGTTGCACTCAACCCTTGAACTGTAAATATTGCCTTCCCATCTGGCCTATAACCGCCCTCGTCATCTTTCTTGAAGAAAAAAAGAAAACTAACTTAGATATTAATCCATTTTCGCTATTAAAATTAGCTAAATGAAGAACATGGAGAAGATATTTGAATTTTCAATTGTTTTGGATCTGGTATGCTCTGTCAGTGGATAATTGAAAATAATATGAAACTGAAAAGCCTTGATCATGGGATCTGAATTTGATTTTCAAATTTCTCCCCTTATTATGCTTAACAAACGGTAGTTGATGTATCAACAATAATGTACCGCCCAATTGGTTATGTATCCGGAAGGCCTTAAAAACATGGAGTTTATGTAATTAGAAAAAGAGTAGGGATATGAGGTAATTTCACTCTTATACTATGTGATTCTTAAAAATTATATTTAAATTTATTCAATTAAAATCTAATTTACAAATATTAGTGGAGTAACTAATCTACGTAGCCACCTTCTAGGTAGGGTTCTGTTTCAATAAGTTCTCATATGTAAAACTAATATTTGTTACACATATTAGAGGAGTAACTAATTTACACAACCACCTTCTAGGAAGGGTTCTGTTTCAATTAGTTGTCAGATGTAATCTAATATTTGTATTCTCCACGAAAATTCAATTCTAATTGTCGTATCATATCGACGATAACATCCTCCGGTGTTGGAAAACTTGCTAGAAACTCTTGTGACTCTAATTCGTCGTCACTAGATCTAATTACCGCATTAATCCAAGCTTCTTGTTTGGAAGTTAACTTTGACAAATTATAATTCCTCCTCTCGGTGTTGACCCAGTCTCTAAATGAAACTGATGTTTCCAAACTTTCTTCCGCCAATGAATGTCTATGAGCGCCAAGTTGAAACCTTGCCACACTAAAATCAGCCTCTGATGCAATTGATGAAGCTTGAATAGCTTGAACATCACGAACCAATTTGCTCAGAATTGGAAATGCAACACTCAATCTCCTCCACCATGCTAATATTTCTACATTACCATCGTCGTCGTCCACTGTTTCTAAAGACTGATTAAGATATTCTTCAAAATTATCACGGTTAGTAGAATTAAGACCAAGAAAATCTCGCATAAAACTATCAATTCGATCTTTAGTCTTAGGATTAGAAGTTTGACCAACTTCTCCTTCAGTATTTCCTATATTTCTATATTTTTCATACAAAATTTTTGCTTCTACTTTTATGCTAGACTTACACATTTCACAAGTAGAAATTTCTTCCGGTAAAATTTCTAAAGTAGCATAAAAAGTATCAATAAGTCCATGCACATCTCGTAATTTATATTGAGGGTTAAGTAAAGTAGCAGTTAAATAAATTTGAGGAATAGGAAAAAAATATTTTTATAATTTTTCAATCATACCTTAAATTGCAAATCTTAAATTTTCAATTTTATTGTATTTAGAAAATTGAATTGTAATAGCGCAAATACTTATTAATACTGATGAAATATGGTTTTAGCATAATAAAAAAGTCTTAAAAATTCCAATAGTTCATTAATTTCTTCCCAATCTTCTCACAAATTCTATCTAATGGGTCAGCATTATGAGCATTAAACACTATTTGTATGGGTCCTTTATATTCGTAAGCAACTGAAAGCATTTCGTAAAAACAATTCCACCTTGTTTTAATATGTGTTGGAACTTTTCTTGGTGGCATATCATATAGTACACAACGCTCGTTAAATTCCCTAATTCTAGCAGCTCTATGAAGATAAAAAATCCATGCAACAACATATTCAATTTTCATACAACCACAATCAAATAATGAAATACCATCTTGTACAACTAAATTTAATACATATGCAACCCATCTAACATGAAAAACATTAATATCAATTGGACATAATCTAGTTTTTAACATACTAGCAGCGTTTGTATTATTAGATGCATTATACATTACTTTATCTAAAAGCATGTAATAATCTAAAACTCTCAAAATATATGAAGCTAAATATGCACCCGTTTTTTTTCTCTACACATTCTTTATAACTTAAGATTCTTTTTTTGCAAATTCTAGTTATGATAAATCTAATGTGCTGTAATAGTTAAATAATCATGTCCATTAACACTACGATCCATGTCCAAAGTTATAGACACTCTACAATCTAATATGCTAAACAAACAACGAAGATATTTTGTCACGGGCCTATTTTTCGAGGGCTCGTGGAACAACAAATGAAAGCTTGCACAGCTCTTCGTATGCTCAGTCCTAACACAAACAAGCACTAAAACGTGCAGCAGTAATTCGTCTAAAACAGTCCACTAAAACAACTAACTAGAAAGCAATAAAATGAAGCAAGCTTTGGGAGGCAAGTGCCAATTTTCTTGATATTTTTCTCTAAGTGTTCTACATACAAATGAACCACTATCATATATGTCTAAAAGCTGAAAATAAAGCTAAAAACGTTGGGGACAAGTTCCCCAAAATAATGAACTACAAGCTTGACTTTGCAAGTCAAAGGTATGGTGGGAAAAATGTTGAGTATTCCCTAATTTAAGGCAGCCTTGTCCCTTAGTCTAGGGCCCTTTTGTGGCTGGAGAGTCTTAGCTGTCAACTGCTCTTCAAACGTCTCCAAGTCACCTCCGCAAGCGGGAAAATAATCGATACGCTGTCCGAGACTCGCTGAACCGCAACTTGAACTCGCGTCGCCCCCGAAACTGCTGGGATTTAACGTAGCTCCTTGCGGGGCGGTACACGCTCCCCCACCTGAATTGGCGACGACCCCGGCGCCACACACCTGCAAATAAGAATGGACCTTGTCGTAGAACTGCCACAAGTCCTCGTACTTCTCCCATGTTGCCTCCTCCGATGCAGTTCCCTTCTAATGGACAAGGAACTGCGAGCTCGAATTATTCCAGCCCTTGCCGCGAACTAGCTGGTGATCAATAATGCCTCGATCTGTTTGTCCACGGCTGGTGGAGTGATGAATATTTGAGCTCTATCGGTCTGCCCCCTACCCTCATCTTCCAGGTCTTCGAAATACGGTTTCAATTGACTCGCATGGAAGACTGGGTGTATCTTCAAGTGATGGGGCATATCAACCCGGTACCAGATTTTGCCAGCCTTGGTAATAATCTCGAATGGACCTTCTTAGCGGCGAATCAAACTTTGACACACCCCACGCAGCGACTTGAATTGTCTAGGGTTTAGTTTCACCATGACTCGATCTCTAATTTGATAGTCAACTGGCCGTCGCTTTCGATCAGCAAACTTCTTCATTTTTCGGGCTGCCTTATCAAGGTAAGACCGTGCAAGGTCGACCAGTTCCTCCCAGGCCTTTGCCATGTGATAGGCACCCAGACACTTTAAACCGGCATCGACGGGTAAGGATTGCGGCGTGTTGGGCTGCTGCCCGGTAGCCAACCAAATGGACTTCTTCCCGTCGCCTCACTTCGCTGAAAATTATAAGAGAACTGGGCAGTGTCCAACAACTTTGCCCAGTCCTTCTGATTGGCACTAACATAGTGCCGCAAATAGCACTCCAAGAGTGCGTTGATCCGCTCCGTCTGTCCATCCGTTTGGGGGTGAAAGCTTGTCGAAAAGTGTAACTCCGACCCAATCAAGCTGAACAATTCTCTCCAAAACGCACCAGTGAATAGAGGATCTCGATCACTAATAATGTGCTTGGGAATGCCCCAATGTTTTACGACATCACGCAAAAATATACGGGCTACCTCCTTGGCTTTGCAGCTAGCTGTCGTGGCAGTGAAGGTTGCGCATTTTGAGAAGCGATCAACAACGACCATGATGGTCCCGAACCCTTCTGAATTCGGCAAGCAAGTGATGAAATCCATGGTAACGCTGTCCCATGGTTTCTCAACAATAGTCAGTGGCTCAAGTAGCCCACCCGGCGCCTTCGTTTCAACCTTGTATTGTTGACAAACGAGGCAAGTACGCACATAGACCTCAATGTCATCCCGCATTCGAGGCCAATAATAAGAAGACTCTAGCAGTGCCAACGTCCTCTTCTGTCCCGGATGACCAGCCCACATTGTATCATGACTCTCTTTGATCAAAGTACGCCGAACACTAGCCCATTTCGGCACGTACACATGTTTGCCTGTGGTGTACAGCAAGCCATACTTTTCCCAAAACTTCTTCGTCTTGCCTTGTTCGGCCAAAACAAGAAGTTGTTTTGCCACTGGATCATACTGCATACCCTCTTTAATTTCATCAATAACGCTGTTGTATGTCGAACTGATAATCGCAGCAAGGGAAGCGTTGCGACTAAGCGCGTCGGCTACAACATTAGCCTTTCTCGGCTTGTACTCAAACGTGAAATTGAATTCAACCAAGAAGTCTTGCCAACGGGCCTGCTTGGCAGTAAGCTTCTTCTGGGACTGAAAATAAGTTGTCGCAACGTTGTCCGTCTTGACAACGAAATGAGCACCCAATACATAATGACGCCAAGTTCGTAAGCAATGGATCACAGCCGTCATCTCCCTTTCATTGGCAGAATAGCGTCGCTCCGCGTCATTCAACTTCCTACTCTCAAACGCTATCGGGTGGCCTTCTTGCATTAAGACACCACCAATAGCAAAGTCAGACGCGTCGGTATGAATCTCGAATGCCGTGGTGAAATCTGGCAGCGCCAAGATCGGTTCATCGGTAATGGCTGCCTTTAGTTTTTCAAAGGCCGTTTGACACAAGTCAGTCCACTCCCATTCACGACTCTTTTTCAGCAAGTCGGTGAGTGGAGTAGCAATAGCAGAATATCCAAATATAAAGCGCCGATAGTAATTGGCGAGGCCAAGGAAGGACCGCAATTCAGGTACCTTCGTTGGGGCCTCCCAATCTCGAATTGCCTCCACTTTATCACCGTCCATCCTTATTTCGCCATGGCTGATCGTGTGACCAAGGAACTGGATAGTGGGCTGGGCGAAACTGCACTTTTTCCTCTTTACGCACAGGTCGTTATCACGCAATACATTGAACACTTTGCACCAGTGCTCAACATGCTCCTCTATGCTGTTGCTGTAAACGACTATATCGTCCAAATAAATGACTACAAACTGATCCAAAAATGGATGGAACAGCTTGTTCATTAGTGTACAAAACGTGGCTGGAGCGTTCGTCAAACCGAAGAGCATGACCAGCCACTCAAAAGCACCATACCGAGTGACACAAGTTGTCTTTGGTTCGTCACCCTCGGCAATTCGAACTTGATAATAACCCTACTTCAAGTCCATCTTTGTGAACACCTTGGCCTGTCCTAAACGATCGAATAAATCTGCAATCAAAGGAATAGGATACTTGTTCTTCACCGTGACCTTGTTGAGGGCTCGGTAATCAATACATAACCGCAGCGTTCCTTCATTCTTCTTTTGGAACAAAACATGCGCACCAAAAGGCGCCTTAGAAGGCCTAATATGTCCTGCGTCCAGCAACTCCTTGAACTGCTTCCTCAGTTCTTCCAATTCCGAGGGCACCATACGATAAAGCGTCATGGTAGGTGGCTTTGCCCCTGGAACCAGTTTGATTTGGTGGTCTACTTCCCTTCAAGGTGGCAACCGTTGGGGAAGTTCCTCCGGCATTACGTCCCTATTATCAATAAGGACTTGGACAATACAATGAGGCAAGACTGTTGCCTCAATCGAGCCTTCGACGCCTCCAACAAGGGCAGCAAGGAAGGTTGGTTCCCCTCTCTTGAAGCCCTTTACAAGCTGCATGGCAGACAAGTGCACTCCGTTTTGTGGCACCCGAATAAGGGGTACCACGCAAGACCCTCCAGCATCGCTAATATGCAATTGGTTGAGGCGCGGCGAAATAAACGTGTTAATCTCATACCAAAAATCTAGACCCAGAATAACGTCAAACACGTCCATGGGCGCAATTGTAAAATCTGTAAACCCCTTCAACCCTCCTAAATCGATGGGGACTTTAGGAGCGAAACCATGGACAGTGGTGGGGAGGGCGTTAACAGTTTTTAACATAGTATTGCTGGCAACATAATTTAAACGAAGGTCTGTGGCCTTTTCCTTTGTTACAAAATTGTGAGTTGCACCGGTGTCCACCATAATTCTAACGTCTTTGCCATTCAACTTGGCATTGACAAACACTGATTCGCGCGGCTTTACACTAGCCGGCTGGGCATCCAACTTAGCAATAGTCATATGATTGAATAATGCCATGTGATTAAACATCCCAACGACAACATTTTTGTTCCTGTCCGTCCCACCAGCCTGCCCAGATTGCTCCCCGGATGACCCTCCGGTTTGCGCAGTAGTCTGCTCTTGCTGCTTTTGGGCAGCAACCATTGCACTTAGTTTGCTCAGCGATGGACAGTAACGGGCAGCGTGAGTAGTCTCACCACAAATATAACAACCTTCACGATGTGGAGCACCTTTCTTGCGATCCTCATAGTTTTTGCGGAAATTAGAAGGTTGGTTACGATTGTTACCTCTAGTATCGCTGCCTCGGTTGGGAACTGACTTGTTCTTGTTCCTGCTGCTATCTCCCTTGGGAGGAACATTTTTGCTCTGATTGTCCCTCCCCTTCACTGCATTTGCCCGAAAATCGATGAGCGATTCTGCCACTACGATCGCCTCATCAACATCACAAACTTGTCGACTTTGAAGTTCTTGTTTGGCCCAATTTTGGAGGCCATCCAAGAAGTAGAACAACAAGTCTTCACTGGTCAGGTTTGGGATTTGGAGAGTGAGTCTCGTGAATTCTTTCACATAGTCACGAATGGAGGACGTTTGCTTCAATTCCCTCAACTTCCGACGAGCTTCATGCACCACATTTTGAGGGTAAAATTGTCACTTTAATTCACCTTTGAACTGCTCCCAATCATCGATGGTGCAAACCCCCCTCTCCATGTCCGCTTTTTTCCTCCGCCACCACAACATAGCGGTGTCGCTCAAATACATAGCTGCTGTCCGTATTTTGGCAGCTTCACTAGTCATACAAACATAATCAAAACAAGCGTCAATTTGCCACAAGAAGTTCTCAACATCTTGGGCACTCCTTTCCCTACGAAACTCCTTTGGCTTAGGAGCTTCGATACGAGTTTCTCGGACAGTAACGAGACCAGCAACTCCCGCTGCGGCAAATTCATCAACCTGCCTTTTCAAAGTCTCGAACTCTCGGTGAAGAGAGGAGAGAGCTTCGGTGAGCTTGAGTTCGAGGTTGGTCAGTCCTTCCTTGTTAACCTCTTCAAGCTCCTCAAGGTTACTTTTCACCTCGTCGAGGCCTTCAAGAGCAACCGTTTCAAGAGAAGTGAAATTGTTTTCGAAAACCACAATTCGCCTAATCAAGGCCGACAAACCAGCCTCAACTCTGAGAATCTTCTCGTCGAGCTGGCTGGTATCGGAAACTTCCCCTTCTTCCCCAAGGCTCCTGCCACAAACAGAAGGGTTGGAGGAGGATTCTCTTACTCTGCTCTTGTCGCGTTTCCTGGCAGTGTCCCTCCGGCCTTCCTGCTCTCCTTCTTTGTTGCGTTAAGACTTCGACGTCATGCTCTAACTGTTACTCTGATACCACTAGTCACGGGCCTATTTTTCGAGGGCTCGTGGGACAACAAATGAAAGCTTGCACAGCTCTTCGTTTGCTCAGTCCTAACACAAACAAGCACTAAAACGTGCAGCAGCAATTCGTCTAAAACAGTCCACAAAAACAACCAACTAGAAAGCAATAAAATGAAGCAAGCTTTGGGAGGCAAGTGCCAATTTTCTTGATATTTTTCTCTAAGTGTTCTACATTCAAATGAACCACTATCATATATGTCTAAAAGCTGAAAATAAAGCTAAAAACGTTGGGGACAAGTTCCCCAAAATAATGGACTACAACCTTGACTTTGCAAGTCAAAGGTATGGTGGGAAAAAGGTTGAGTGTTCCTTAATTTAAGGCAGTCTTGTCCCTTAGTCTAGGGCCCTTTTGTGGCTGGAGAGTCTTGGCTGCCAACTGCTCTTCAAACATCTCCAAGTCACCTCCGCAAGCGGAAAAATAATCAATACGCTGTCCGAGACTCGCTGAACCGCAACTTGAACTCGCGTCGCCCCCGAAACTACTGGAATTTAACGTAGCTCCTTGCGGGGCGGTACATATTGACAATATTGCTCCGTTGAATTTGTAGTTTCAGTTGAAACTTTCGTCACCGGACTAGTATGTGTTTCTTCTAATTCATCTTCTCCCGAATCAACTTCTACTTCTTCACCTGAATTTTCATCAAGATTAGGATTCATATTACCATAACGTCGTTCTAAAATTTCATGATCGAGTTGAACATTTGAATCAATATCATAAGAAGTATCATCAACATAAGTAGAATCATTTGTATTAAATATAACTGTAGACATTGATTTAGAAGAAGTACCACCACTACATTTAATTTTATTTTTTTCTTTACTACTAAATAAATTACTAATGGTGTTTGCTACTTTCTCTTTTCCTTTATCAATTTTTTTTTTGCTAGAACTCATATTTAATTAAATGTGAAGTGAAATATAAAAATAATAATAACACAAAAATTAATTGCGAAAAATAAAATATAAATATTATGAAACGAATGTACCAAACGTCTGTGTTAATAGCAGACATTATAACAGATTCTTGAAGCTTGTAGTTTGTTGAAACTTGTAATTTGAAACTCCAATACTTGATAGCAAATATGAGAATTAATTAATATATATATATATATATATATATATTATGATATAATATGAGAATTAAATGGAATAAAAAATCAAGAGTTAAGAATGAGAGGATATAGAAAATAGATGAGAGAATAGATGATTTTGTAAGAAATAATGAAGGATAGGGGGTATGTATAATATTAAAAATGGGTTAAAGTGTATTTATTATAACTTTAGGGTTTAAATTAATGTTTTAAAAGTTGGGGGGGGGGGGGTATGGAGTGTTGGGGAAGTGAAAAGGCTGAATAAATCCGTTGGGGGGGGGGGGGCCCGA
>JAJOOE010020540.1:0-15336 GCA_036250405.1 Solanum raphanifolium
CCCATAACCCTATTCAAAGCCAAGTATCACATTAAGCAACCTACTTCATGCATACGTTCATAAGATCATATTTCATCATAACTTACCACATTCATAATGATCATACATAACATAGCTTCAACATACATAAGTCGTAATAATCATAATCATAAGAGAACACTACTACAACCATCCCTTAGGATCCCACAAGTGCAATGTGCAAGAGAAGTCACATACCCTCCCTTACACTATGTAGAAACCCTTAAGAAAGCCCTAGTAAGAGTTCACACCTTTCATACCTTCATTTACTTTTACATTAGGGAAATATTACAATAACTGACATAGACCGTGAGAGCTACATGGAATCTGGTGTTCTACTCCCACACCGAAAAGAGAGGGTTAACACTTGCCTAGGGTGTAACCATTCGTACATAGCTATCTAGGTGGATCCACTAAGCTAGAGTCCAATGTTGGCACATAGTAAAGGGTCAAGGAGATTGCTTCTAGAAACCCTAACTTACTAAACGTGGGGGTTTCCATCTCATGAGACAACACATACTGTAGGTAATCCGGATTTGCTAAACGTGAGGAAACCCATGTGGGGAGCCGGACTTACTAAACGTGAGACCCCCATCTCATTTACATGCCCTTTCAGTGCTAAGCATCTAATTCCCTTTAGTAATCATCTTTAGTCATCACATATGTTCACATTAGCCTTTACTAGACTCTTATGTAGACATCTTACCATAATAGCTCATATGTGTTCATAAGTGAGTAACAATCATTTCGCTTTAGAGACACTTAGCAAGTGAGTAGACCTTTCACTTTACATTACACTACAATCATGAGAACTACCTTTCAATCATATAGCAATCATACCATAATATACATACATATTCATAGCTAATTCAAGTGCAGAGGGTTAAGGATAAGGAAACTAGGTCATCAAAACCACAATAACACATTAGGTATAGCATTATTACAATCTAAGTAATTCACCTTTCATACTTGAGTTCAAAGAAGAACCAACCTTCATACCTTCTTGCCTTTCGTGGGACATCCATACTTCAATTACCAAGAAATTCATAACCAATACATAATACAAGGTAATTCATGAAGTAATAACATAATCAACATCAATATAAGCAATTGACATATTCCCTTCATAGCCTTCAAGGCTTCATTCAAAGACTCAACACTAATTTCATAGAAATTATACATAACCTAGGGTAGAATCACCATACAAAAATGAATTTCATAACATCACATTCAATTCATAGCCTTCAATCAATATCCAACACAAACTAGGGTTAGAATTAGGAAAAGAAGGAGAAACATGGGTCTCATGGGGAATTCTTCAAGAAGCCACCAATACAACATAAATTCATCCATAATTGTTCATATAACATCAATCAAGGTCAGTTTATAATATCAATTTCACTTTAGAAAGAAGACCCACATTTTAGGATTGAAACCTAGAAATTGGAGATTTTAAAATTCATCTTGAAGGGGCCTCTTGGGGAAAGGAATCCCAAGAGTGATAAGCAACCATACCTTATAGATGAATTAACCACGAAAATCCGATTTGAAACCTTGGAGAGTTGGTCTTCTTCTTGAAGCTCCAATCTTCTTCAATGGAGTTCTTGAGAAGAGACAGAGAGTAGAGAGAAGGAGGAACTTTAGGTTTAGATCTTTGGGGTTTTGTGTTTGAGTGATAAAAGTGAGGTAAATTGACTTAAAAATCATTATATACATGTCCCCTAAAGTACCCTAAATACCCCTCACTTAATTGGACTCTTTAATGAAGTAAAAATAGATTTCTGAATTTCTGTATTATCATCACGGAACAGGTCCGTGACGCGGAGCTGTTCCCTGAAGATATTTGGAATTAAATTTCGAGACAGTAGAGTCCGAGACACGACCGCGTCGCGAACTGGATGTTTGCTCCTTGGGGGAGCAATTGCGCGACGCGCAGCTATTCCCTCCAAGTGCAATCTGCAAGCTGCCTTGGCAGCTTGCTTGGCTAAGGTTGGGGTCCTCCTCAGGGCCCCTTAGGGTGGCCCCGGGGCGTCGTATTCGAACTTTTTGACCCTAGGAACATATATTTACCTATTTTAAACATTTTCACCAGATTATACCATCATACAACACTCCCAAACCTGCCCAAAACCTAAGGATACACTAGAACACATTCTTCTCTAGTTTCCGGACGTCGTGGTCGTTTCTTGACGTTTAGACTTTTACTCTTTCAAACCAATTCAATTACATTAGTTTAGGTTTATAAACATCATTTTAACCATTTTTAAGTCATTATTCATAAGGTGAGGCTCTAACTTAAGTCATAGAATTTCCAGGGTGTTACATTTTCTTCGTCTTTTCAACCGCCTTGTTCCTCTTTGCCAAGTAGTGTCCATGTTTTGCCTCAAACTCCAAATACCTGAAACCTAAGGATTTACATCAGTTATTGAGATAAAATATGCATTTGAGGACACTAATTCAATCAAAATATAGCCCTAAATGAGTCCAAATTGTGGACTCATCAACATCCCCAACTTAAACTTTTGCTTGTCCTCAAGTAAAACTCAAGTTCAGTAGTTCAAAGAGGATGTCGCAAACAGTACTACACAAGATTCAATCATGAATGTACACAAAAAGACTCAACTTACTCATGCAAGGATCAATTGTATACTCAAAGACTCAAGTTGTGACACACCATTATCAAAGATTCTCAAGCTCACTATACTCGCTTCAAATGCAAGTTCAAGTTCAACAAAGGTATTCATATGCCATGCCCTCACACAAAAGAATGATTCCATTTTCACACACAATGATTTAATCATTTAAAGTTTTGGAATCAAATGCAACGCTCACACTCACAAAGATGAACATAATGCATGATTTCACCTATAGGTTTGCCCGTATTTTCCAATCAACATTTGCTTCAGCTCACTCAAGATCAAAAAGGTCTTTTCAAGGCTTGTAATGGGGCTGAGTGCAAAGGTATGGTCATCTAGGCTCAGTGACTTTCATCCTCATGAAATGTGGTGCTCACAACACTTGCTTTCCTCTTCTTTCATCATTTTCTTTAGTGCTCATAAGTCATCCCATTATTCACTTTCCATGGATTATTTGGAAACACCATTTTTTTGTACTTTATTCCAAACTTTTTCATTCTTTTTCTTTTTATTTATTTTCTTTTCCTTTTTTTTATATGGAGGGGTTCCATTTTTCTCAAAACCATGGGTTAAAGGAGACTTTTCTTGCACTTCTTGACTTGCCTTCTCTTTTCGTCACACCCCCAACTTAGGCTTTTCACTTAAGTCGGCTATTCAATCAACCACAAATCAAGAGGATTATGGGTAGTGGATTTAAGAAAGGTTATGTTTTCATCAAGTTTCTTCCAAAGAAGGACAAGGCTCAAGGGGTGTTCAAAAGAGATTCACATATGCTCACAAGGTAGGTCACAAAGGAGGTATATGTCAAATTGTTTCACTCTTCAAAATTGCCTAAGTTCATACCAAAAATTGGAGTTTTAGCTAAACATGAAAAAGAGATAGAAATCAATACCAACAAGTGTTTCCATCAACTGGGTACGATAGAAATTTTCTTTAAACACGTCTAGGATGAAGATTCTTGGATACCCACTTCCAATTTATTGGAGTTGAAAACCTTCAAAACCTTTAAGCTCAAGAACAATGTCTCCCAAAAACTCTAAGAACTAAAAACTGAAAATATTCTAAGTCGCATTAATAATTCTTTACAACTTGATACTAAGCTACAGAATTAAATGAGTATTCATAGTTTTTGAAAATTTGTGCTGCGAAGGATCACTCGGTGTAGTTAGTCAGGATCGTCGATACCCTCAGCGATTCGCCCTTTGGTCTACTTCATTGCCTTGCAGCTTTATCCTTCAGCATCTTTGCGTTCTGGATCATTGGGCTACAGGGAACTACTTCGCGGAACTACTCGGCGATGCGCCGACTGCTCCCTTTCCTCGTAGACTTGATCTTTTCCTTCAAGATTCAACACACTGGAATATTAGGTGAGGTTAAGGCTATTCGGCGACTCGTCTAATGTATTAGGCGATCCTCAGGCCTTCTTTTATTCATCTTCTCAGCCGTCTTGTTCCTTTTTGCCAAGTAGTGTCCATGCTTTGCCTCAAACTCCAAATACCTGCAACTTAAGGACTTACATCAGTTATTGAGACAAAATATGCATTAGAGGACACTAATTCAATCAAAATATAGCCCTAAATGAGTCCAAATCTTTGAAGTGAGGTCTGTCAATAGCCGCTTGAAGATGCCCTGTACTCAACAAAGAAAGAGCAAGTGCAGTATCAGTACATAAACACAGTGTACTAGCTCAATCACGAGGCTATCCCACTAAGTGCAACATACATAAGCCATTACAACATAATAATAACATGCACACACCGAACATATACAATATCAATATCATTTAAGAATAACGATCAAGTTAACAATTCTCAATTACACAGTTATGTCAAGTCAATGGTCCTCTCATGGAACCCAAACCCAAACTGTTAGCATACCAGTACGTGGTATCCGATCCAATGTTTATGCCGAAACGTGGCAACCGATCCCATATTTATGCCAGAACGTGGCAACCGATCCAAATTAGTGTGTTGTAACACAACACTCAATACATTCAACAAGCCACAATCACAATCACAAAATACATTCTCATAATCATACAATCAAGTCATTATTTATGGCATTAATCATTCATCTATCATTATGTACAATTAGTATGATCAATAGTGCAACATTCGCATACATACACGTATTATAATGAAACAAGAACAAACATATATCACACAATCATGAAATCACAACCATCACCCACCTCGAAACAAGCTTGAATCCCCTAAGAAACTTGATTCTTCTCTTTCCAGATTCGTTCCGCTTGTTCTTGGACTACAAACGATCAATATAATGCTAGGATCAATACACAAGGCTTAATTACCCGGATTATAATCAATAAGATCAACCCTAGGTTAAAACCTTGATCCCCATACCCAGATTAGGGCTTTTTCAACCATAATTCCCAGATCAAAACCCTCCCCCATCGATAATTACCCATTAGATTACGATCTACGAATCAAAAAATGGATTCGGGGAGTTAAAACCTTGCCTTTTGCCTAAAGAATGGTGGAAAACTATCAAGAATCGCCTGGGGTTCATCTCCTTATTCTCAAGAACAAAAATTGCAGAATAAAGACATTTTGAGGTTTTTTTTCCAACTTAAATCGCGATTGTCCCGCCACAGCGGTACCACCCTAGTATAGTGGCCCCGCCCTAGTGGCACAAATTCCCATCGTAGCAGCTTGCATGAAACAGTGAGCTAATTTAATAATTCCAATACCCCCATTTCACAACACACCTTCAACCAACGACACTAAGAAGCTACCTGTTCACGCTAAGATCAATTACGGGAGTTCTACTCGCTCGAATTCAATTCTATAAAGTCATATGGGTTCCTTATCGTCTTAGCTATCTACTCATGTGATCAATTCATAATTAGATAACCCAACTATTACTAGATTTCCCTAGATTTTAATGACTCCAATTTCGTCAAAATCTGGACTAGGTTGGGAAATTCCAAGTTACTACGAAAAAGTTTTTCAGCCCAAATATTTCCCTGTTGGCTTTTCTATAACGACAGGAACATCTCGTTACAATAGATAATAATTTACCCATCACTCGTCCCCGAGTGACAACTTAGGAAAAATAGGATAAGGAAGGAATGGAGTAGTACCTGAATCGACGAACAATTGAGGATACTTGTCTCGCATGTCCTTCTCGGTTTCCCAAGTAGCTTCCTCAACGGGATGATGCTTCCCTTGAACTTTCACGGACTTACTCTCATTGGTCCTTAGTTTACACATATCACAATCAAGAATTGCAACCAGTTCCTCCTCATATTGGAGGTCTTTGTCTAACACAAATGAGTCCCATTTTATGATGTAATCCCCGTCACCATGATATCTCTTCAACATAGACACATGAAATACCAGATGAACTCCAGATAGATTAGGAGGTAAAGCCAATCTATACGCCACTGGCCGTACACATTCAAGAACCTCAAAGGGACAAATGTATTGCGGACTTAGCTTGCCCTTCTTGCCAAATATCATCACCCCTTTAATGGGTGATACCTTAAGAAAAACATTCTCACCAGTCTGAAATGCCATATCTCTTACCTTATGGTCTGTATACTTTTTCTGTCTACTCTGGGCTGCTAAAAGCTTAGCTTGAATACTCCTCACCTTATCTTGAGAATCCTTTACTAAATCAACCCCCAAAGGTTTAACATCTCCAGCCTCAAACCATCCTATGGATGATCTACATCCCCTCCCATAAAGTGCCTCAAACGGTGTCATATCTATGCTAGAGTGATAACTATTATTATAGGAGAACTCACACAAAGGTGGGAACTTATCCCAATGTCCTCCAAAATCAATCACACATGCCCTTAACATGTCCTCTAACACTTGAATAGTCCTCTCTGACTGCCAGTCCGTCTGTGGATGGAAGGTTGTACTAAAAGTGAGTTGTGTGCCCAATTCATCATGTAACTTACTCCAAAACTTGGATGTGAATTGGGTACCACGGTCTGAGATGATAGAAAGGGGCATCCAATGCAACCTCACTATCTCTTTCACATAAACTTTAGCCAATTGTTCATCATTATAATCTATTCTTACTGGAAATAAAATGGGCTGATTTAGTAAATTTGTCAACCACTACCCAAATAGAATCAAACTTCCCCAAAGACTTGGGAAGACCAACCACGAAGTCCATAGCTATCCTTTCCCATTTCTATTCCGGAATTGGCATTCTTTGAAGAAAACCTGCAGGCCTTTGATGTTCATACTTGACTTGTTGGCAATTCTGACACTTGGCCACAAACTCCGCTATATCCTTCTTCATGCCCGACCACCAATAAATTCACTTCAAATCTCAGTACATATTGGTCATACCCGGATGAATGGAATATCGTGAACCATGAGATTCTGTTAACAATTTATGAATCAAGTTATCAACTCGAGGAACACAAATCCTTCCTTTAAAACTGAGCACACCTTCCACATCAAAAGTGGTCTCTTGTGCTTTACCAATCATAGTCTTTTTCTTAAGTTCATTCAAATTTTCATCCTCAAACTATTTGGCCTTGATCTCCTCAATGAACGTGGCCCTTACTTCAATGTTGATAACACCCCACCTTCTTTTGAGATGCCCAACTGCATGAACTTATATTCCAAGATCTGAATTTCCTTAGCCAATGGTCGCTTGGATACACTCAAGCAAGCTAAACTACCCATACTCACCGCTTTTCAACTCAAAGAGTGCCACCACATTAGCCTTACCCGGATGGTATTGAATGGTCACATCATAATCCTTGAGTAACTCCATCCACCTTCTCTGTCTCAAATTCAGATCCCATTGAGTGAACACATGATGCAAACTACGATGATCAGTAAACACCTCACACTTAACACCATAGAGGTAATGCCACCAGATCTTAAGAGCGAACACTACCGCTGCCTGTTCCAAATCATGTGTTGGACAATTTCTCTCATGCACCTTCAACTAACGTAATGCATAAGCTATAACATTCTTATCATGCATCAACACAGCACCCAAACCAGAAGATGAAGCATCACAATAAATAATAAAATCTTTACCCTCAACCGAAAATGCTTGAATAGGTGCGGTGGTCAAAAAAGTCTTGAGCTTTTGGTAGCTCTCCTCACATTTGTCATTCCATTCAAATAGTATGTCCTTTTTGGTCAAATTTGTCAAGTGAGTGGCAATAGAAGCAAAGTTTTTCACAAATCAACGATAATAGCTAGCGAGCCCCACAAAACTCCTAACTTCCATCACAGAGCTAGGCCGAACCCAATTCTTAACCGCCTCAATCTTTTTGGGATCTACCATTACTCCTTCATTTAAAACTACATGGCCCAAAAATGAAACCGAAGTCAACCAAAATTCACACATAGAAAATTTAGCATACAACCTTTGTTTCCCAAAAACACCTAGAACTATACGAAGATGGTCGGCATGCTCTTCCTCACTTTTCGAATAGACCAAAATGTCATCAATGAAGACTATCACCAATGAATCGAGAAAGGGTTTGAACACCCCATTCATCAAATTCATGAAAGTTGCAGGCGCATTAGTCAAACGAAAAGATATAACTAGGAACTCGTAGTGCCCATAGCGGGTTCTAAACGCCATCTTGGGCACATCCCCAAGCCTAATCTTTAATTGATGGTAACCATACCTTAGATCAATTTTAGAGAAAACTGATGCACCTTGCAATTGGTCAAAAAAATCATCTAACCTTGGCAATGGGTACTTGTTTCAAATGGTGACCCTATTCAATTGCCGGTAATCTTTACGAATCCTCATACTACCATACTTTTTCTTAACAAACAAAAGTGGAGCACCCCACGGGGAAGCACTAGGATGAATGAATCCTTTATCAAGAAGTTCTTGGATTTGAGCCTTAAGCTCTCTTAATTCTACCGGAGCTATGCGATATGGAGGGATGGAAATGGGATTAGTACCAGGTTCTAAATCAATGCAGAAATCTATATCTCTATTCGAAGGCATACCAGGCAAATCATTAGGTAACACTTCTCTAAATTCTGACACCACAGGAATAGACTCAATAGTCAACCTCAACATCCCGAATATGAGCCAAATAAGCCAAATAAGCCAAACAACCCTGCCCTACCAGTTTCCTAGCCCGAATGGAGGATATGATCTTAGCTTGCTTAGGCTTGTACACTCCTTCCCGCTCTAATTTTTTCCTTCCCAGAATTTCTGGAGTTACAGACTTAGTATTACCATTAAGCACAACATAATAGGGGGACAACCAGGTCATGCCTAAGCTAGCGTTTGGCCATAGATTTTCAAATATTCTTGGCAAATATTATTTGGGTGAAATTTCACCATGTGTTTGGCCATAGTATTTGGGAAATATATTTCACTTTTTTAGAAAAATATGATTTATACCCATAAGTTTTAAAAACTATCAAAACTAATCATAAGTTTGTATTACAAGTCGATTGGATTATCGTTGCAACAAATAACAAGTAGTGTCCATGATACTGGAGCAATGTGGTAGTTTGGAGTGAGTGCAAAAAGCATCATTCTATACATCGTGAACTAGACAAAGTACATGAATTTGTTATCCTGAGCCGATTGGTCATCATTTTCATCAACAACCATACCATCACTTTCATATTCACTGAATATTTCATCACTACTTTGGTATTCACGTAAAATATTATGTAATACAACGCAAACAACTATTATAGAGGGTGTTTTTGTAAAAGATAAATGTTTAGTGTAAAATTTTAATTTTTAATAGATCCAAATAATGAGATTTGGCCCAAATACTAGAAAAACTAGTATTTGGGAATTTGGGATATTTGCCAAATAATGGCAAATTGTATGGACAAACATTATTTTCCATATTTCCCCCCAAATATTACTTGGGAAATCTATGGCCAAACGGGCCCTAAGACTATATCAAAGTCAGTCATATCCAAAATTACCAAATCAGCCCAAGTCTGAAAACCCATAAACAAAATAGGACAAACACGGTAGACATGAGTGACTATGACAGACTTCCCAACTGGGGTAGAAACATGGATGGGGGCATCAAGTATATCACAAATCATAGAAAGTTCTGAGGGCAAATCGCATGGATACATAAGAATAAGTAGAACCCGGATCAAATAACACATTAGACATCCGGTCACAGACAAGAATAGTACATGTGATCACTGCGTCAGATGCCTTTGCCTCGGTCTTGCCCCAAAAGGCATAACATTGAGCCCTGTCATCTTGACAGGTGACTTCCTGCCTGGTTGCACTACACCTCTGCCTGTGTTACCATTTCCCCTACCTCCGCGGCCTCGCTGATTTCCTCCTCGCCCACCTTGTGGACGCCCTCGACCATTATTACCATTTCTCGCGGGTACCACTGCTCTAGATTGTTGTTGCGCGAAATCCAATATATGAGGGTGAGGACAATCTCTCTTTATATGTCCAGGTTCACAACAGTTGTAATATGTACGATCAAAAGATGGCTTGTTGCTAGCTAAAGGTGCGGCTCCCTGGCTATCCTGAATCAAATTATGAGGTGGAGTTCCCGAGTAATTACCTGTAGAGGCGGGCATAGCTGACTGAATCGGCTTGGCTACAAGTGTCGGCCTTCTTGACCCTTTGGAGTAAGGACTTTGAAAGTTACCCGAGTTCTTGGCCCTCTTAGCCAATGTCTTAGCCTGACCGTCTCGCCTCACCCCCTTCTCTTTCTTCAAAAAGTCTGTTACCTCATTGAAGCTTTTCCCTGCATAGGTCATAGGAACAGATAATACTTGCAACTCAGAATTTAGTCTCTTAATAAATAAACGGATCCTCTCTTCCACCGTAGTCACCAATTGCGTAGCATATCTAGACAAAGCATGGAACTTGGCCTCATAAGCAGCCACAGACATACCACCTTGCTCCAAGGCCATGAACTCATCCTTTTTACAATCTCTCAAAGTCCGAGGTACATACTTCTTTAAGAACAGAGCATGAAACTAGGTCCAAGTAAGTGGAGGTAAAGTTGAAGATCTGCATTCCACATAAGCTCTCCACCACTACTTAGCCTCACCTTGAAGCTGAAAGGTCACAAACTCAACTCCATGTTGATGGACAATTCCAACTTATGAAGCGTCTCATAGCAATCTAGGATGAACTTATATGCATCCTCACTCTCAGAACCATGGAACACAGGCGGTTTCAACTTCAAGAACTTAGTCAACATCTCATGTTTATTACCAGTTATACCAGGACCCAACAGAGGACGGAAGAAAGCATCATTACCTATAGTTCCACCCACCTTGGGGACAATGATAGAAATAGGGGGGTTGATGGGAGCTTCAGTCGCTTGAACAGAGGGAAGCACTCCAGGACCAACCAATCCTTTCAAGAATGACATAATATGTTGAGCTAACAGGTCTAGGGGAGGAATACCTGTAGTCTCAGCCTGCACCTCTTCCTCTTGTCCAACATTCTCCTCTACCTCTTCATGATGCGTGGGAGGGGCCTCATTTCTGGAAGCATCTACAACCGATGCTCCATCCCTAGTAGGCGTTGCCCTTCCTCGACCTCTACCCCTAGCTCTTCCTTTACCCCTGCCTCGACCGCGATCTCTCGCTGCAGATTCTTCAGCCAGAGCATTGACGGGAGCTACGGCCCTAACACCGTTGAACCTAGTGTTAACCATCTATGGACAGAAGAGTGAAGGAGGTTAGATACTAATTTGAATCGCCAGATACCAATTGGAATAAAGTTATAGCACGTAAAGAGATGAGAGAAAAAAGAGAGATTTCCTAAAGTCCTATAGTCTCTTGAAGAAAAGTATAGATGTCTCCGTACTGTTCCGCAAGACTCTAATAGACTCATTTTGGTACATCGAGATCAATGAACCTAGGCTCTGATAACAACTTTGTCACGACCCAGACCATCGTGATTCGCACCCACACTAACCCTCCGGTGGGAGAACCATTCATACTAATTAGCTAACCAACTTAATCAAAATACTAAAGCATTTAAGCTTACGGAAGCAAGTTTAAATGCTAAGGAAAAGATAGGGAGTTCCCATAGACTCCAATAAAAGTTTAACAACCAAAACTAACATTGCGGAAGTAATACCTAGAACTTGAAAGTCAATGTACCAAAACTCTAACAAGATCCATAAGTCTAAACAAGAAGGGGTAAACCCCATACTAAGCATAAGAAATCTAGAGAACTAGTCTAAGTCCAGAATGTGAACATAAACAGAAAGAGAACTCATGGCAGCCCGGAAGAACTGACTCACCCTTGAATTCGAACGATCACTGATCTTCGAAGCGAGGTCTGTCAATAGCCGCCTGAAGATGTATTGTACTCAACAAAGAAAGAGCAAGTGCAGTATCAGTACACAACCACAGTGTACTGGTAGAATCATGCGGTTTTCCCATTAAGTGCAACATACATAAGCCATTACAACATAATAATAACATGCATACACCAAACATATGCAATATCAATATCATTTAAGAATAACGATCCAGTTCACAATTCTCAATTACACAATTATGTCAAGTCAATGGTCCTCTCATGGAACCCAACCCAAACTGTTAGCATACTGGTACGTGGTATCCGATCCAATGTTTATGTCGGAACGTGGCAACTGATCCCATAATTATGTTGAAACGTGGTAACCGATCCAAGTTAGTGTGTTGGAATGCAACACCCGATCCATTCAACAAGACACGATCACAATCACTAAGTACATTCTCATAATCATACAATCAAGTCATGATTCATGGCATTCATCATTCATCTATCATCATATACAATTAGTGTGATCAATAGTGCAACATTCGGATACATACACGTATTATAATCAAGCAAGAACAAACGTATATCACACAATCATGAAATGACAACCATCACCTACCTCAAAACAAGCTTGAATTCCCTAAAAACTTGATTCTTCCCTTTTCGGATTCGTTTCGCTTGTTCTTGGTCTCCAAACAATCAATATAATGCTAGGATCAATACACAAGACTTAATTACCCGGATTATAATCAATAAGATCAACCCTAGGTTAAACCCTTGATCCCCATACCCAGATTAGGCTTTTTCCACCATACATATCCCATCGATAATTACCCATTAGATTATGATATACGGATCGAAAAATGGATTCGGGAAGTTAAAACCTTACCTTTAGCCTTAAGAATGGTGGAAGACTATCAAGAATCGCTTGGGGTTCGTCTCCTTACTCTCAAGAATGAGAATTGCTAAATAAAGACGTTTTAGGATTTATTTCCGACTTAAATCACAATTGTCCCGCCACAGTGGTACCATCCTGCTACAGCAGCCCCGCCCTGGCGGCACAAATTCCCATCGTAGCAGTTTGCACCGAATAGTGAGCTAATTTAATAATTCAAATACCCCCATTTCACAACACACCTTCAACGAACGACACTTAGAAGCTACTCGTTCACGCTTACGATCAATTCTGGGAGTTCTACTCGCCCAAATTCAATTATGTAAAGTCGTACGGGTTCCTTAAGGTCTTAGCTATCTACTCATGTGATCAAATTCATAATTAGATCCCCCAACTGTTACTAGATTTCCCTAGACTTTAATGACTTCGATTTCGTCCAAATATGGACTAGGTTGAAAAATTCTAAGTTACTACGAAAAAAAATTCCGGCCCAAAATTTTTTCCCGTTGGCTTTTCTATAACGACGGAAACAGGTCGTTACATGAAGCTTTAACTTTTTCTCAGTCTAATAACAATAAGGCAACACAAATTCAATCCAAAAATGGCCTAAATGTCTCTGGATTATATCTTAATCCCAAACCTGAGGCCAACCTCATGGTCATCCTATAGAATCTAGAGCTTTCTCACTTAAAATTCACCTAGAACTGCCAAGTTAAGATTTACACTAGAGAATTATGATAATAAAATCATGAATAAATGGTTTTTAATCAAATCTCAAGGCTCTACATACCAAAATCCTTCTTACACTGTATTTTTTGCATCTTAAGTTAAGCCTAAACCCTCTGTTAGGTCACAAATTGCCGATTCTAAGACATGGGAATTGAAATACCAAGTTAGGGGAACAAACTACTTACCTTTACGAAAGATCCCAATGAAAGATGATGAAATTCGTCCTAAGTCGCTACTGCACTTCCACAAAATGTTCTTGAGTAAGAATGAGTGGTGGTTTAAAATTGAGCAACTTTAACATAAATCTGCTAAGTAATCTGAAAGAGAAAGAGTATAGTTCACTAGATTTTTTAACCTCGCACTAATTGATTGTCTTTGACAGTCTATCTGAGAAGTCATAACTTCGATGACTTCATCTCTTTCACCAGCGGCAAGTATTTAAGATTTCTTCATGAGTGTCTATTACTTTCTCTCTTTCCCTTTCTGGTTGTTTCCAGGTGTCTATGCTTTTATATTTTTTTTGTTGTTACAATCGTTTTGTGTTTGGTCTTGTAAATATATCTAATTTTATCTAATAAATGGCCTGTTGTTCAACCTTTAATTTTTGAAAAAGTTACAGAAATCCCACCTTTTAGTTTACTTATTACCATTATCCCCTATAAGTTTTACAAATCTCCAAAATCTCTCATTTTCGCGCTTCAAATTAGTGTATCTCGCGCATCAGATTAGTGTATCATGTATAAAATGTAATGTATCTTACTTAACGATTAATGTATCTCGCGCATCAGATTAATGTATCAGCGCTTATATTATTGTATCTGTTTGAGGGATTTCTGTAATTATAAACTTTTAAGGGATAAATTGTAATTTTGCCTTAAAAGTATGTGATTTCTGTAATTTGCCCTTAAATTTTTTAAAATAGGGTTTGAGATTATTTTTGTATGAGAATTCTAAAGGGATTATGCTAGTATATTTTTCCTTTTCCAGCTTTGTACATGTTTATTTATTTTCTTCTTGTTTTGAATTCTTCTTCTTTTCTTTCTCACTCTTTAAAAGATAAAAAACAAATACAATAATAAATATTAACAAACTAATTTTAGACTAACGAAAATAGTTAAATTAAAATAAAATATTCACAAAGAAAAATACTACATTACCAACTTATCTATTAAATTTAAATTTAAAAAAATAAAAAATTGATCCTTAAATATGATTCTATTTTATATTTTTCATATATTTTAAAATTGACTTACTAAAACAATTAGATTTTTAAAAAAATATGTATATCTAAATTTAACCTAGAAAATATTTGAATACTAAAATAATATAAAATCTTAATTTGGTTAAAATTAAGTGTTCGCAACAACTATTAGATTTAGATATTATTCAACTTGTGTAATTTTGTTTAGAGATAAATGTAAAAAAAGACACCTACATTATACCTTTCTTTTTTAGTTTCATACCTAAACTATTGAGAGTGAGTTTCATACCTAAACTATCACTTATTAGTTTGAGAAACACACATCTTTCATTATGGTGTGTGTAATACACTCTTTCTTTTACTTAAAAAAAATTGGCACATCATACTCCACATGGACAAAATATTTCATCTTGACAAAAATTAAATAAATTAAGTATTAGTTAAAATTAAAGATTAAAGAATTATTATCTCTCAAAAAAATAATTTTTTTTATGAAATTATATGTAAGAAAATTTCCTTACCCTACTCCATCACTTCCTCTCACCGTGGGGGGGGGGGGGGGGGGGGGGGGGGGGGGGGGGGGGGGGGGGGGGGGGGGGGGGGGGGGGGGGGGGGGGGGG
>JAJOOE010020541.1:0-17611 GCA_036250405.1 Solanum raphanifolium
ATATATATATATATATATATATATATATATATATATATATATATATATATAAATTAATTAAATTGAGTCAAATTAAATAATGATATCCAAAAAAAAGCCAATTACGTGCACTACACGTGCACTAGTTATATAAACATAGAAATAACGTATATTTTTGCAAAAGAAAATACATATATCATATATCAACATATTTTAAAAAAAATTCAACTAAACTTACTATTACCAAATATATAAAAATTAATATACATATGATATATGTGTGGTACACATACATAAAAATTATTTATAATTGATATATAGGTAATACACATACAGAATACATGCATTAGCTACTTTAACTATAAGAAGTATACCTTTTAATAATAGAAAAATATATACCGTAGAATGACATATTTGAAACTCATTTAAATTAAGCTTACAAAATATACCAAAAAGAAACAAATCATGGTAGGCGATACACATGTAAAATTCGTATCTTCTTTTCATTGGTACAATCAACAACAAACTCATTTGTATTTGAATCTCCAACTTCGTTTATTCTTTACATTTGTAACATATACATTGTCGTTGCTCCATCCTTGCTTATCGGTACAACTCTATTTTTTCTAGTCATTTATTGTCTATCGATTATTGGTGCTCTATCATATTTATCGAGTGGTTATGATTTGACGACGATGTTGGCCAGATAGTGATGCGATCATTTCTTCGCGAACTCGCATATTGTGGGGCCGCAGATTGAGCTGATGGTAGATTTTCATTAAAAAAGTATTTAATGCATATATATGCGAACATAAAATGCTATTTTACTCGAAAAATAATGGATGAGTAGTTCGTACATGATTCATGAATTTCCTATGAGTATGAAATGCTCCATATCATAAAGGACATCAAAGTAACAAATGAGAAGGTAATGAAAATGAAAGAGAGAGAAAATTTTCATTATTCATGTTTGGAGTGTGAATGACAAATAAATTCTCCAAAATAAGAAATTGTATGGAGGAAAATACTCATTATGCACTACAATTTTGTAATGTAATGATTTCTTTTGCCTAATTTGTTGCTTATATTTACTCATTTATTGCAACACACATCTAAAAAAAATATTTTTTCTCTCTAAGACACAAATTTTACAAAAAGAATATATTTTATCTCGAAATTGATCAAGTGTAGTCCTCATATAACTAAAGAATTTGTTGTCACTTATCTTTATTTAATGCGTATTGCCCAGAGTTCATTTACCTTTTTTGTTTGGCTTTTAGATATCACATGTCTAAAGTTAATACGAAGCATATAAATATGGGAAATATTTAAAAATTGAGTACAAATTAAATAATGGTGTCCAAAAAATCAAATTACATGCATAACACGTGCACTAGTTATAAAAACATAGGAAGTAACATATAATTTTTATAATGAAAATACATATATCATATAGAATATATCAACATATTTAAAGCTAATTTAGCCTAAACTTACTATTACTACAAGTATAAAAATTTAAAAAGGGTATATGTGTGAAAGTTGTACATAAAAATGAATTATAATAAATATATAAGTGATACATGTACAAAATACATTCATTGGTTACTTTAAATATAACTGAAATACCTTTTAATAATAGAGAATGATATACTATAGAATGAATTATTCTAACGTCATTTAAACTAAACTTACAAAATATACTGAAAAAATGATAGATGATACACGTGCAAAATTTGTATCTTCTTTTCATTGGTACAGCCAACAACTATCTCATTTGTATTTGAATCTCCAACTTCATTTCTTCTTTTCATTTGTAGAATATTTATTGGTGGTTCTCCCCCTTCTTATCGCAACATAACTCTTTGTTCTAGCCATTTGTTGTCAATCAGTTAGTAGTGCTCTGTCATTTCTTATCGGGTGGTTATGATTCAACAATAATGTTGGCTAGATAACCAGACAATTATTTTTTTACAAACTTCCATATTGTGGATGTACATATAGGAGAACGTGGGATGACATTTTCTGAACTCGCATGTTGAGATAATTTCCTTGTAAAATAATTTTTAGATGCACTAGAGAGTGTAAATAGCATTTTGTAACTCACATGTTGTGGGTATGCGGGTTAAGCTAATGGTAGATTTTCAATCAAAAAAAGTATTGGATGCATATACGTGCGAATGTATGATACTTTTTTTCTCGAACAATAATGAAAGAGTAGTTTGTACAAGATTAATGAATTCCATATGAGTACAAAATGCTCCATAGCATAAAAGACATTGAAGTAATAGATGAGAAGGTAATAAAAATGAAAGAGTAGAAAAACTTGCATTATTCATTTTGAAGTATGAATGATAAATAAATTCTTCAAATTAAGAAATTGTAGGGGGGGGGGGATACCAAATATGCACTATAACTTTGTAATGTAATAACTTCTTTTTCCTAATTTGTTTCCTATATTTAACTCATTTGTTGCAACACACTTCGGAAAATAGTATTGATTTTTCTATCTAAGTCACAAATTTTAGAAGAAGAATATGATTTCTCTTGAAATTGATCAAGTGCATTCCTTATATAACTAAAAAATTTGTTGTCATTTATCATTTTTTAATACATATTGCCCAAAGTTCATTCACTATATATATTTTTCTTTCAGATAGCGCATGTCTAAAGTTATTATTAAGTAGATTAATGTGAAAAAATATTCAAAAATTGAGTACAAACAAAATTATCGTGTCAAAACAAAAATTAAATTAAATTCATAACACGTGCACTAGTTATATAAACATCGAAAGAACATATATTCTAATGATAGAAAATACATATATCATGTATCAACATATTTAAATCTCATTTAAATTAAACTTATTATTACCAAATTTACAAAAAAAAAAAGGTGACATATGTGTTGAACAAACACATAAAAATTTGATATAATTAATATATAGGTGATACACGTACAAAATGCGTGTATTAGTCACTTTAAATATAAGAGGAATACCTTTTAATAATAGGGAAACATATACAGTAGAACGACATCTTTAAAACTCATTTAAATAAAATATATCAAAAAAAAGAAGAAAACATGACAGGTGATGCACGTGTCAAATTCGTATCTTCTTTTCATTGGTACACTTAACAACAATGTAAATTGTACTTGAATGTCACGCCCCAAGCCTACACCCTGGGGGCGACGGGCACTCGAGAACCATTACTGGCTCCAAGCGAACCCTTGGCCTGGCTTAACTCTTAGCGGGAGACTTACTCATACATAAGATGAACTCAAAAGCACAACTTTACTCAATTTCTCAAAGAAACACTAGAAATATTTTAAATATAGAACATTCAACTAGCCAAAGAGGCAACTCAAGTCTCAACATAAACCACTGAAAATTAAAAGACCCATGCACTATTGTCTATCTATATATGAAGCCTCTAATACTATGAGGGATGTCGGGACAATCCCCCGATCATCCTAACAAACTAAAATAACTGAATATAAATAAGGGATCCTCCGGAAGCAAGGAGGCTCACCAAACAACTTTGGAACTCAACTGAATCAATGAAGCATTGGTTGTTGATCTTGGTAATCTGTATCTGCATCATAAAAGATGCAGGACAAATGACATCAGTACATGGAATGTACGAGCATGCGAGGGGAAATCTAAAACATTACATAAGCTTGAACTGGAACTGAAGAAACAACTTACCTAGTCTCAACTCAACTCATTTCAATATAAAAGTAATAACAATAATGCGATATAAAGAAAAGCTTTTAAAACAGTAGATAAGAACTTAATGTATTGAAAAATACAACACAACTCAATTTGTATGTAAATATACAAAATAAACTTTGTTTTGGAGATTCTCTAACCTATAACCATCACTATGAGCTATGTGATGATACATCGTCTCGTCCACGTTGCCAGAACTGTCTTATACCTTGTCGGGGTATAGAACTCCTCAAATAAGTGGATCCACTAGTCTATGCTAAATAAACAATAAAGAATGATCTAAAAAGTATGACCCTTTCTACCCACGTTGGCTACATGGTTTATGAAGGCTGTGAGTTGTTAGAACTCTCCCCTATATCGGTGCTCAATAATACTACTAAAATATAACTTAGCTCATTGTGTTTTAGAGAAAACATTTCCTTATCCTTAACTTTGAGATTATTACTCAAAAGGTTTCCTAAGAAGAGATAGTACTAAAAACTGCTCATGAACTCTATTGGGAATCGGTGTTTCCTCTTTTCTTAAATGTAAAAACAGTTGTCTTGGGAATACTTAGTTCCTATATATCATTTTAAAAAAATGAGCTCAACTCTATTCATTCTCAAAAGCAAATGCTCATGTCTTAAAACAAGTTTAAAAATTTGTAAAAACACTTCTTAAAATGACTCGAAAAACTCTAAAGACTTGACTCTTAGCTCTACCTTGAATTTGAATTATGAATTCGAGTTGATGATTCATGTTATGAACGATTTCTAGATGTTTGAAATTAGTTTAGAGTAGTTAGAATGAAAGGGAGTAAAGGTATCATTTGAAAGAATTCAGACGGGCTAAGTGATGGAGAACCGTGGGGGCAAGTGACCTTGGCGCTCTTAGTGGGGCAGGGCTCCAGCCCTTAAACTACAGAACAATAGTTGGGGCGCACTTACTGGGGTAGGGCGCTAGTCCCCAAACTACAGAATGATATCACTTTAAAGTACAACTACGGGTGGAAGCATTTAACACCCAACTCAAACATTCAACATGCTAATTCACACGTCATTTCAACTTAAAAAGTACTAACAAAAGAATTAGTACCTTCACTAGGAATCTTTCTAGGCTCAAAGGGATGTGGATATCTCTTTTTCATATCCTCCTCTGTAATACCCCGTATCTGAAAGCAGACCAGATTTCAGATTTTCAGAAGTTACAGGTGCAACCTACGGTCGCCACCCACTGATCGTGGTCTGACCTACGGCCCATGCTATGGGTTTGTGATTCACCACTGCAATCCCTCCCCAAACCTAGCTCGGAAAATTGGCTAAGTGTCTACCCACTAACAGACCCACGGTCCATAGGCTAGACCATGGTCCGTGGTCTGTGTCCGTGGATCGAGGCCCACTATTATATAGCCTCTGACTCCAATGACGGCCGAACAGCACAAACCATCATTCGATCCACAGTCCATAGGTCTGATCGTTGGTGAAGGCCAGCAGCCAGTCAAGGGGGAATTGCTAATTGGATCAACTTCAAATGCTCATCACTCCCAGCACAAAAGGATTTATGTGTCCCATAAGATATTATATGATAGATAATTAAATTCTCTTTCCAACGCCACCGAGTTTGCTAAAATCTAACCCCCGAGTAAAACTTTATGCTCGTTTTAGTGAAGCCCTATCGGGGAGACTTGACCTACGACCCCAATCTACGGACCGTAGGTTGACCTACAGTCCATAGGCCTCCTCCGTCGGTCACTCCGACAATAGCTAAGTCAGGGGTCTTTTGGTCTTTTCCTATTTTGTTGGACCCCTAAGCTATGTTGTTTACACCCTAAATTATGAGGTTTTAGTCAGTTTAAGCCTAGAAACGTAACTAGAACTTACCTAAGTCAAATCATTAATCAAAACCTAGAAAATTAGACGCAAGAGGGAAGAAAAAGTGGACCAGCCCTAGCTCCAAGAATACAACAAGTTTTATTCAGTTCCAACCCAAAAATTAAATGATTTCTCTGTGAAATTCGTCACCAGGTATGTGAGATTTCACTAGTGGGTTCCTTTCACCCATTAGGTCTCTAGTTTTCAGTCAGTTTATTCCCGTATTATAACTAGACCTAGGGTTTCTTGAATGTTAGAATTGTTGGGTTCTTAGCTATTAGAATAACTCAAATCAGATTAGAACGTTAATATTCAGTTTATTGCATGAATTCCAGAACCCTAGCTATGTATTTCTTTAGTTCTTGAATTGCACATCTTAGGTCAAATATTTCAATTATACATTCCTCAGTTATTAATGCATCAATATCAGTTTAATGGTTACATTCTCAATTTGCATGTTCAGTTTGAGCTATCCAGTAACATACAGAAAGTCAGTCATAATGTGTTAATTACTTAATCCATTGGGAGTAGCATAATATCGAGTTGGACTAGGGTTTAGCGTACCTAAATAGTCCAGAACTACTAGCCACGCAGGTTGTAAGTCCCCTCCGTGGCTATCATTTTAGTGATCACACCAGCATGCCTCTATACATCTGGCAAGGTATATTGGGTCATATCAATGGGGCATATACATATAACTCCACATTTGGCTCATGTAGTTTGATTATCGGTTATTAGTAGCTCCCCCAGTTCAGTCAGACTCCATTCCATTGACCATGTTTCAGTATTCAGTCTCAGCATGTTATAACCTGGTCATTACATTCAGATTAGTCATGTTCAGTATATTTCACCATCTATATCATGATCAGATTATTTCATTGCTTTATTGCTTTGTTCAGTTATATGTTATTTTAGCTTTTCTATATCTTGCATACTTAGTACATTTAAAGTACTGAGGCATACGTGCTTTACATCTTCTCGTGATGTAGGTTCAGGTTCTCAGCATCCAGATCAAGCCTAGATCACTTCCCGATCGTCAGTTCAGCAGCATCAATGGTGAGTCCTCATTCTTCGAGAACCAGTGACATGCTATCTTTTCATTATTTGAGTCTTTTAGTTTCATTTTTGCTAGACTTAGCTGGGGCATGTCCCATCATTTCTGGTCAGTTAGAGGTTATTTTTAGACATAGTTAGATTCAACTTAGTATTTGAGTTTGATGTTTCAGTTGTATTAAACTCTCAAATTCCATATTCAGTTTTAGTATATGGGTATTTCCCCATCAGTTTAGATTTATTTATGATTAGCTTCTGCATCAATTATTATTATTCGTAGTATGCGCATGTCATGCCAGCAGTGTAGGCTTGGGGTTACTTGTGATTCTAGGTCCCGTGTCTGTGTCTCAGAGTAGCTCGGGGCGTGACAAACTTGGTATCAGAGTACTTGGTTTAAATTTCCTAGGATGTCTGAAAAGCAGCACTAAGTAGTGTCGTTTTCATTGGTGTGAAGTGCACCACATCTAATGAGAGGGAGGCTACAAGGTGTTTTAGGAAAACTTCATTTTCTTGTTACTCTTATCATGCGTAAGGTATGATCTAATTCTATTCTAACTAGACATTCTACGTTTCAATGATTATGCCTACCCGTAGAGCTAATGCCAGAAATGCCAATGCCAGGAACGCAAACGCAGCTCCTCCAGTCCCTGATCAAGAAGTCTCGAATACAGAGTTTAGGAACGCCATTTAGATGTTGGCTCAGAGTGTGGCCAATCAGAACAATTAGCGGGATCCAGTTCTGTTAAATACCATTGTTGGGTCACCTACAGCCAGGGTGCGAGACTTTGTTAGGAGGAATCTGCCAGAATTCTGAGGATCGCAAGTTGGAGAAGATCCTGAAAATGACATTGATCGGTTTAAGAAGATCTCTGAAGTGATGCAGGTAACTGAGAATGATCGGGTTGAGTTAGAATCTTACCAACTTAAACATGTAGTTCATATCTGGTATACTCAGTGGAAGGAAAATATGGGTACAAATGCAGCTCCTATCAATTGGGATTGCTTTAGTGAGACCTTCTTGGACAGGTTTTTCCCAAGAGAGCTAAGGGAGGCGAAAGCTCATGAATTTATGAACTTGAGGCAAGGTAAAATGACAGTCCAAGAGTATGGGCTCAAGTTTACCCAACTCTCCAGGTATGCTTCTCACATGGTTGCTGATTGCAGGGCTGAGATGAATAAGTTTCTATATGGAGTGTCAGACTTGATGAAAACAGAGTGTAGAAATGCCATGTTACTTGAAAATACGAACATCTCTAGGCTCATGACTCATGCTCAGCAGGTTGAGGGTGATAAGCTTAAGGAACATGCTAAGGAGAGCAAGAAAGCTAGTACAAGCAACTATGACTATTATCTGTAGAAATCGGGTGGTGGAAATTGCTCGCAGTATCAGTAAAAGTCTTTGACTCCTGCACCTTCATCAGCCAGTGTCCCATCCTCCAAGTTCCGATATAATCAGAAGGGTGGAGCATCAGGCTTTAAGTCACAAGGTAGTATTTTAGGCACCAAAACCTACCCAACTTCCCCTAGGTATGGTAAGAACCATCCGGGCGAGTGTCTTGCAAGAAAAGAAGGACGCTTTGGGTGTGGACATTCTGGTCACAAGTTGAAGGATTGTCCTTCTAAACAGGGTCAAGGAGGCTATGCTAATCGATCCCAGTCTAAAACTTCAGCAGCACCAGCAGGTTGCCCGACTCAGCAGGGTAACTCTTCTGGTACAGGCGGCGGACAGCGCCAAAATAGGCTCTATACTCTTCAGGCTCGCCAGGATTAGGAAGATTCTCCTCATGTAGTCACTGGTACGTTACGAGTCTTTGATCTCGATGTTTATGCTTTGATAGATCAAGGGGCTACTCTTTCTTTTGTAACTTCTTTCATTGCAGTCCAATTCAGTATTAGTCCAGAAACTCTTTCAAAACCTTTCTCTATCTTTATTCTAGTTGGTGATCCAGTTATAGCTAAACGGGTATACAGAAATTGCCCTGTCACAGGCTCTCAGGAAGTCACCTCAGCAGATCTTATAGAGTTAGAAATGGTAGATTTCCATATCATTCTCGGCATGGATTGGTTACATTCCTGTTATGCCTCAGTCGATTGTAGATATAGGATTGTACGTTTCCTGTTTCCACACGAGCTAATCCTAGAATGGAAGGGTAGTAGCTTAGTGGCTATAGGTTGATTCATTTCTTACCTTAAGGCCAGAAAGATGATCTATAATGGTTATCTCTATCATCTAGTTCGGGTTAAGGATTCAATCTCTGAAACCCCAACTCTTAAGTCAGTTCCTGTAGTCAATGAGTTCCCAGAAATGTTTCTAGAAGATCTTCCTAGAGTTGCTCTTGAAAGGGAAATTGACTTTGTAATTGATCTCATTGCAGATACCCAGCCTAGCTCTATTCCTCCTTACAGAATGGCTCCAGCTGAGCTTAAGAAATTGAAAGAGCAGTTGAAAAACCTTCTAGATAAGGGCTTCATTAGACCTAGTATTTCGCCATGGTGTGCATTAGAGTTCTTCATAAAGAAGAAAGTTGGTTCTCTTAGAATGTGCATTGAGTATAGGCAGTTGAACAAGGTCACAATCCTGAATAAGTATCCCATCCCCAGGATTGATGACTTGTTTGACCAACTTCAGGGTGCTAGTCATTTCTCCAAGATAGACCTCAGATCGGGTTATCATCAGCTTAAAGTCAGAGATATTGACATTCAAAATACAACCTTCTAAACTTGGTATGGTCATTATGAATTGGTAGTCATGTCATTTGGACTAACTAATGCTCCTGCAACTTTCATAGATTTGATGAAGAGAGTGTTCAAGAAGTACTTAGACTTGTTCGTTATCGTCTTTATTGATGATATCCTCATTTAGTCTAGGAATGAGGAAGAACACGTGAGTCATTTGAGAGTTGTTCTGCACACTCTCAAATATCTCCAGTTATTTGCAAAATTTAACAAGTGCGAGTTTTGGTTACAATCAGTTGCTTTCCTTGGGCATATTATGTATAGTGAAGGAATTCAAGTAGATTTCTAGAAGATAGAAGTAGTGAAACAATGGCCCATACCTACCTCTGCTACAGATATCAAAAGTTTCTTGGGTCTAGTGGGCTATTAAAGACGATTTGTGGAAGGATTTTCATCCATAGCCTCACCATTGACTAGGTTGACTCAGAAGATGGTCAAGTTTCAGTGGTCAAATGATTGTGAGAAAAGCTTTGCAGAATTGAAAACTAGATTGACTACAATTCCTGTTTTGACTCTACCAGAGAATTTAGATGGTTATGTCATTTATTGTGATGCGTCCAGAGTCGGCCTAGGTTGTGTGTTGATGCAGCGAGGTAAGGTTATAGCTTATGCTTCCAGACAGCTTAAGGTGCATGAGAAGAATTATCCGACTCATGTGCTCGAGCTTGCAGTGGTGGTGTATACACTTAACATTTTCAGGCACTACTTGTGTGGTGTTCATGTAGATGTGTTCACAGGCCATAAGAGCCTTCAGTAAGTGTTCACCCAGAAAAAGTTGAATCTTTGCCAGAGAAGATTGCTTGAGTTCATCAAGGATTATAACACAAGTGTGCATTACCATCATGATAAGGCAACTGTAGTAGCAGATGCCCTTAGCAGACTATCTATGGGTATTGTAGCACATATTGAGACAGAAAGAAAGGAGCTAGAAAGGGATGTTCACAGACTAGCTCACCTAGGAGTTCGTCTTATGAGCATATCAGATGGTAGTGTAACTGGTCAGAATCATCTTTTGTAGTGGGGGTCAAGGAAAAGCAAGCCAGTGATACAATATTCCTAGAGCTAAAGGGTGCAATCCATCAACAGAGACTAGAGGTATTCTCCTAAGGGGGAGATGGTGTGCTTCGCTATAAGGGTTGATTATGTGTTCCCAATGTGGGCAAGTTGACACAACATATTCTTGCAGAAGCCCATAACTCCAAATATTCTATTCATCCAGGTGCCACTAAGATGTACCACGATCTGTGGGAAGTCTATTGATGGAATGGTATGAAAAGAGATATAGCAGACTTTGTGGCTAAGTGCCCCAATTGCCAGGAATTCAAGGTAGAACATTAGAAACCAGGAGGTATGATTCAAGAGATTGATATTCCTACTTGGAAGTGGGAAGTGATCAACATGGACTTCATCACAGCTTTACCTCGTACTCGCAGACATCATGACTCCATTTGGGTGATTGTTGATAGATTTACTAAGTCTTCTCGCTTTTTGGCGGTCAAGACTACAGATTCGGCAGAGGACTACACCAAGCTTTACATTAATGAGATTGTGAGGTTTCATGGGATTCTTTTTTCTATCATATCAGATAGAGGTCCTCAGTTTACCTCTCATTGATGGAAGTCGTTTCAGAAAGGTCTTGGTACTCAGGTTAACCTTAGCACAACATTTCATCCACAGACGGATGGTCAGGCATAGCGTACCATTCAGACCTTAGAGGACATGTTGAGAGCTTGTGTGATCGATTTCAAGGGTAGTTGGGATGATCACCTCTCTCTTATTGAGTTCACTTACAACAATATTTACGATTCCAGCATTTAGACGGCCCCTTATGAGGCATTGTATAAGCGTAGATGTAGATTTCATGTAGGTTGGTTTGAAGTAGGTGAAGAAGTCTTGATAGGACCAGATTCAGTTCATGAAGCTATGGAGAAAGTGCAACTCATTAGAGATAGACTTAAAACAGCCTAGAGTCGCCATAATTCTTATATAGATATAAGGAGAAGGGAACTAGAGTTCCAAGTTGATGATTGGGTTTTTCTGAAAGTGTCGCCTAGGAAAGGGGTGATAATATTTTGAAAAAAGGGAAGCTCAATCCAAGATATGTAGTCTCTTACAAGATCTTGAAAAGGATTGGTAGAGTGGTGTATGAGTTAGAGTTGCCAAATGAACTAGTAGCAGTGCATCCAGTTTTTCACATTTCGCTATTGAAGAACTGTGTGGGTGATCCAGCAACTATTGTACCTTTAGAAAGTGTGACTGCAAAGCATAGTCTCACTTATGAAGAGGTACCAGTTGAAATCCTTGATCGTCAGGTTCGAAGGTTGAGAAACAAATAAGTCATTTCAATCAAGGTTTTGTGGAGGAGTCAGTCTGTAGAGGGAGCTACTTGGGAAGCAGAAGCAGCCATGAAGGCCAAGTATCCTCACCTCTTTCCTTCTAATTGCATTCCAGCTTGAGATAATAGTTCCTCTTAAGTTTCCCAGTCATTCATGCGCAAATTCAGTCACAGTATCATGTTCCTTCAGTTTGTACCTGCATTTTCAGCGTATTTGCATGTTCTTGGAACTTAGTTCAGTCAGAAATCAGTTTCCAATGTTTAGTGGAAGGGTTTGAAACTCTCTCCCTCCATATCAGCTAATTTATTCTTCATTCGAGGACAAATGGTCCCAAGGGGGAGATAATGTAACACCCCGTATCTAAAAGATGACTAGATTTCAGATTTTTAGAAGTTGAAGGTTTGTCCTTCTAGATAGGGTCAAGGAGGCAATGCTAATTGAGCCCAGTCTACAACTTCAGCAGCAGCAGCAGGTCGCCCGACTCAGCAGGGTAACTCTTCTGGTACATGGAGCGGACAACGCCAAAACATGCTCTATGCTCTTCAGGCTCGCCAGGATTAGGAATATTCTCCTAATCTAGTCACTGGTACATTATGAGTCTTTGATATCGATGTTTATGCTTTGTTAGATCAAGGGGCTACTCTTTCTTTTGTAACTTCTTTTATTGCAGTCCAATTCAGTATTAGTCTAGAAACTGTCTTAGAACCTTTCCCTGTCTCTACTCCAGTTGGTGATCCAGTTATAGCTAAACGGGTATACAAAAATTGCCCTGTCACAGTCTCTCAGAAAGTCACCTCAGCAGAACTTGTAGAGTTAGAAATGGTAGACTTCGATATCATTCTCGGCGTGGATTGGTTACATTCTTGTTATGCCTCAGTCGATTGTAGATATAGGATTGCTCGTTTCCAGTTTCCACACGAGCTAATCCTAGAATGGAAGGGTAGTAGCTTAGTGGCTATGAGTTGATTCATTTCATACCTTAAGGCCAGAAAGATGATCTCTAAGGGTTATCTCTATCATTAAGTTCGGGTTAAGGATTTAACCTTTGAAACCCCATTTCTTAAGTCAGTTCCTGTAGTCAATGAGCTCCTAGAAATGTTTCCAGAAAATCTTCTTGGAGTTGCTCTTGAAATGGAAATTGACTTTGGAATTGATCACATTCCAGATACCCAGCCTATCTCTATTCCTCCTTACAGAATGGCTCTAGCTGAGCTTAAGGAATTAAAAGAGCAGTTGAAAAACCTTCTAGATAAGGGCTTCATCAGACCTAGTATTTCGCCATGAGGTGCACCAGTGTTGTTCGTAAAGAAGAAAGATGGTTCTCTTAGAATGTGCATTGACTATAGGTAGTTGAACAAGGTCACAATCAAGAATAAGTATCCCATCCTCAGGATTGATGACTTGTTTGACCAACTTCAAGGTGCTAGTCATTTCTCAAAGATAGACCTCAGATCGGGTTATCATCAACTAAAAGTTAGAGATACTGACATTCCAAATACAACCTTCAGAATTCGGTATGGTCATTATGAATTTGTAGTCATGTCATTTGGACTAACCAATGCTCCTGTAGCTTTCATGGATTTGATGAACTGAGTGTACAAGAAGTACTTAGACTTGTTCCTTATCCTCTTTATTGATGATATCCTCATTTAGTCAAGGAATAAAGAAGAACACGTAAGTCATTTGAGTGTTGTTCTATAAACTCTCAAATATCTCCAGTTATTTGCAAAATTTAACAAGTGCGAGTTTTGGTTACAATCAGTTACTTTCCGTACGCATATTGTGTATAGTGAAGGAATTGAAGTAGATTCCTAGAAGATAGAAGCGGTGAAACAATGGCCCATACCTACCTCTGCTACCGATATCAGAAGTTTCTTGGATCTAGCGGGCTATTACAGACGATTTGTGGAAGGATTTTCATCGATAGCCTCACCATTGCCTAGGTTGACTAAAAAGATGGTCAAGTTTCAGTGGTCAGAGGATTGTGAGAAAAGCTTTGCAGAATTGAAAACTAGATTGACTATAGCTCATGTTTTGACGCTACCAGAGAATTCAGATGGTTATATCATTTATTGTGAGGCATCCAGAGTCGGCCTAGGTTGTGTGTTGATGCAGCGAGGTAAGGTTATAGCTTATGCTTCCAGACAGCTTAAGGTGCATAAGAAGAATTATCTGACTCATGACTTCAATCTTGCAGCAGTTGTGTTTGCACTTAAGATTTTGAGGCACTACTTGTAGGGTGTTCATGTAGATGTGTTCACAGACCATAAGAGCCTTTAGTATGTGTTCACCCAGATAGAGTTGAATCTTCGCCAGAGAAGATGACTTGAGTTCCTCAAGGATTATGGCACGGTTGTGCATTACCATCCTGGTAAGGAAAATGTAGTAGCAGATGCTCTTAGCAGACTGTCTATGGGTAGTGTAGCACATGTTGAGGAAGAAGGAAAGGAGCTAGCAAGGTATGTTCACATACTTGCTCGCCTAGGAGTTCGTCTTATGAGCATATCAGATGGTGGTGTAATAGGTCAGAATCTTTTTTGGTAGTGGAAGTCAAGGAAAAGAAAGACAGTGATCCAATATTCCTAGAGCTAAAGGGTGCAATCCATCAACAGAGAGTGGAGGTATTCTCCCAAGGGGGAGATGGTGTGCTTCGCTATAAAGGTCGATTATGTGTTCCTAATGTGGGCGAGTTGACACAACATATTCTTGCAAAAGCCTATAACTCCAAATATTCTATTCATCCAGGTGCCACTAAGATGTACCGCGATCTGTGGGAAGTCTATTGGTGGAATGGTATGAAAAGAAATATAGCAGACTTTGTGGCTAAGTGCCCCAATTGCAAGGAAGTCAAGGTATAACATCAAAAACCAAGAGGTATAACTCAAGAGATTGACATTTCTACTTGGAAGTGGGAATTGATCAACACGGTCTTCATCACAGGTTTACCTCGTACTCGCAGACATCATGACTCCATTTGGGTGATTGTTGATAGATTTACTAAGTCTTCTTGCTTTTTGGCGGTCAAGACTATAGATTCGGCGGAGGACTACGCCAAACTTTACATTAATGAGACTGTGAGGTTTCATGGGATTCTTTTGTCTATCATCTCAGATATAGGTCCCTAGTTTACATTTCATTGCTGGAAGTCGTTTCAAAAAGGTATTGGTACTCAGGTTAGCCTTAGCACAACATTTCATCCATAGACGGATGGTCAGGCAGAGCGTACCATTCAGACCTTAGAGGACATGTTGAGAGCTTGTGTGATTGATTTCAAGGGTAGTTGGGATGATCACCTCTCTCTTATTGAGTTCACTTACAACAATAGTTACCATTCCAGCATTTAGATGGGCCCTTATGAGGCATAGTATAAGCGTAGATGTAGATCTCCTATTGGTTTGTTTGAAGTAGGTTAAGTAGCCTTGATAGGACCATATTCAGTTCATGAAGCTATGGAGAAAGTGCAACTCATTAGAGAGACTTAAAACAGCCCAAAGTTGCCAGAATTCTTATACATGTAAGGAGAAGGGAACTAGACTTCTAAGTTGATGATTGGGTTTTTCTGTATGTGTCGCCTACGAAAGGGGTGATGATATTTGAAAAAAAAGGGAAGCTCGGTCCTAGATATGTAGGCCCTTACAAGATCTTGAAAAGGATTGGTAGAGTGGCGTATGAGTTAGAGTTGCCAACTAACCTAGCAGCAGTGTATCCAGTTTTTCACATTTCTCTATTGAAGAAGTGTGTGGGTGATCCAACATCTATTGTACCTTTAGAAAGTGTGACTGTGAAGGATAGTCTCACTTTTAAAGAGGTACCAGTTGAAATCGTTGATCGTCAGGTTCGAAGGTTGAGAAACAAATAAGTCACTTCAATCAAGGTTCTGTGGAGGAGTCAATCCGTAGAAGGAGCTACTTAGGAAGCAGAAGTAGCCAAGAAGGACAAGTATCCCCACCTCTTTCCTTCTGATTGCATTCCAGCTTGAGGTAATAGTTCCTCTTCAGTTTTCCAATCATTCATGCGCAAATTTAGTCTTAGTATCATGTTCCTTCAGTTTGTACTTGAATTTTCAGCGTATTTGCATGTTTTTGGAACTTAGTTCAGTCAGAAATAACTTTCCAGTGTTTAATGGTAGGGTTTGAAACACTATCCCTCCATATCAGCTAATTTAGTCTTCATTCGAGGACGAATGGTCCCAAGGGGGAGATAATGTAACATCCCGTATCTGAAAGCAGACCAGATTTCAGATTTTCAGAAGTTTCAGGTGCAACCTACAGTCGCAACCAATGGACTGTGGTCTGACCCACGGCCCGTGTTGTGGGTCTGTGGTTCACCACTACAACCCCTCCCCAAACCCAGCTCAGATAATTGGATACGTCTCGACCCACGGTCAGAGCTACGGTCCGTAGGCTAGACCACGGTCCATGGATTGAGGCCCCTTTTTATCCAGCCTTTGACGAAAATGACGGTCGACCAGCACGGACCATCGTTTGATCCACGGTCCATAGGTCTGATCGTTGGTGAAGGCTAACAGCCAGTCAGGGGGGAATTGCTGATTGAGTCAACTTAAAATGGTGATCTCTCCCAGAACAAATGTAATTACGTGTCCTATGACCTATGATATGATAGATAATTGAATCCTCTTTCCAATGCTATGGAGTTTGCTAAAATGCAATCTTTGAGTAAAAATTATGCTCGTTTTAGTGAAGCCTTATCGGGCAAACTTGACCTACGACCCCAATCTATAGACCGTAGGTTGACCTAGGGCCCGTAAGTCCCGTCCGTCGGTCACTCCGACAGCAGTTAAGTAAGGGGTGTTTTGGTCTTTTCCAATTTCGTTGGACCCCTAAGCTATGTCGTTTAGACCCTAAATTATGAGGTTTTAGTCAGTTTAAGGCTAAAAACATAACTAGAACTTACCTAAGTCAAATCATTAATCAAAACCTTGAAAATTAGAAGCAATAGAGAAGAAAAAGTCGACCAGCCCTAGCTCCAAGAACGCACAAAGTTTTCTACAGTTCCAGCCGAGAAATTTAAGAATTTCTTCGTGAAATTCGTCACCAGGTATGTGGGATTTCACTAGTAGGTTCCTTTCACCCATCAGGTCTCTAGTTTTCTGTCAATTTCTTGATTCCCGTATTATAACTAAACCTGGGGTTTCTTGAATGTTAGAATTGTTGGATTCTTAGCTGTTAGAATGATCCAAATCAGATTAGTATGTTAATATTCAGTTTATTGCATGAATTCCATAACCCTAGCTATGTATTTCTTTTGTTCTTGAAATGCACATGCTAGGTCAGATATTTCAGTTATTCAGTTATATATGCCTCAGATATTAATGCATCAATATCAGTTTTATGGTTGCATTCTCAGTTTGCATGTTCAGTTTGAGCTATCCTGTAACTTACTGAAATTCATTCATAATGTATTAATTACTTAATCCATTGGGAGTAGCATAATACCGAGTTGGACTAGGGTTCAGCTTACCCAAATAGTCGCAGAACTGCTAGCCACGTAGGTTGTAAGTCCCATCCGTGGGCATCATTTTATTGATCACGCCAGCATGCCTATATACCTATGGCAAGGTATATTGGGTCCTCTCGATGGGGCGTATACATCGGACTCCACATTTAGCTCATGTAGTTTTATTATCGGTTATTAGTAGCTGCCACAGTTCAGTCAGACTCCATTGCATTGACTATGTTTCAGTATTTAGTCTCATCATGTTAAAACTTGGTCATAACATTTAGATTAGTCATGTTCAGTATTTCAGCTTCTATATCATGTTCAGATTATTTCATTGCTTTATTGCTTTGTTCAGTTATATGTTATTTCAACTTTACTCTATCCTGCATGCTCAGTACCTTTCAAGTACTGACGCATATGTGCGCTACATCTTCTCGTGATGTAGGTTTAGGTTCTCAGCATC
>JAJOOE010020542.1:0-14869 GCA_036250405.1 Solanum raphanifolium
ATGCGTATATATATATATATATATATATATATATATATATATATAATTCTTTGTTGACATAATTGGAAGTTCCTATAATAAATTGATAGCTTTTGAAAAAAGAGGAAGAGGCAATTTTAATATTTTTTTATTTCAAAGAAACATTATCAGTCAACTAGATACGTGTACTCTCTTTTTTTCACTAGAACTTTTGTCCATAGAGTTTTTCCTATCAAGGTTTTAACGAGACACATTATCTATGGATGAAATCCAATGATTAGTAATTAATACATCATATTATGAATGTCAATTACACAGCTCCGCAAGCAGGTACCATACGCAACTTACAAACAAATTCCTAAGTAACTTACAAACAACTTCACAAGGAGATTCCTATAAGAAGCTTACACAAAAAGGTTTTTATAAGCAGCTTACATATATCTCTACAAGTAGGTTTCTACAATCAGCTTACAAGTAGGTTTTTTCAAGAAGCTTGTAATGATGCAGCAAATAATGTGTATTATGAATGACTATGCATTTCTTTTTTGTATACATAGACATCCAAGGGAGAGTGTTGTAACTACTCCCTCTGTTTCAAAAAGAATGATCTTCGTTCCTTTTTAGTCTGTTTCGAAAAGAATGACCTCTTTCTTTTTTTGGTAACATTTTAATTTCAGCTTTCCACGTGGCATGTTTAAGGCCACAAGATTAAAGGGCAATTTTGTATATTTGACATAACTTAAATTTAGGACCACAAGATTCAAAAGTCTTCTTTATTTTCTTAAACTCTGTTCCAAGTCAAACTAGGTCATTCTTTGTGAAACGGAGGGAGTAGATTATTTGGTAGATGTCATGGATGACCTCACCTTATTACTGTAGCATTATGACTACTCCAAGTCATAATGCTTATCAAAGGACATTGATAATAATGTAAAAATACACACAAAAAGAATAAGTTACTACTTCCTATTTCCTATATCTCTCTTCTTCTACTATTGTTGTTTCTCTTTTCTTTGTTCTTGTCATATTATTCCATCTCTTCTCTAGTTTTGCTATTCAAGTTTTAATATATTATCTTTATTTTATAACATAATTAAGGCAATATAGTACATTATCAATATAAATTGACCTAAAAAGTATCTAAAATTTGGCTTTATTAGATCATAATTTCAGTAAAAAGAAATCTAAAGTTATTTGGCAGGTCAATATATGGCTGAAATTTGACCATGTCAAGACCACAACTTCAATAAAAATATCCAAATTTTGACCTTGCTAAAACAACTTCAATAAGAAGTGTGATGTTTGGCTTAAACAAGAACACACTTCAAATAAAGATTGTCCAAAATTTTCTAACTTTCACACACAATTTTTTTTAACTTCAGTATCATGTGTTTGAAGTGGTCCCAAAATGGTGTATTCGAAAAAACAATTAACTCTATCTACGGCTGATAAAATAATTGTCCCAAAAATTGGTATTTATGCTCTTTTGTTGAAAATATACGTTTTTGCATGAATATCCTTTATTTTGAAATGATCTTTAATTTTTATCTTGTTATTCATTCAATGAAAATTCACGGGTGAAAATATCTTTAATTATGACATAATTTCACAAGAAATAAGTTTATAAAAATGTTTGCCTTGTCTAACATAAGTTTAGAATTATTATTTTTACCTAGTTAAGAAAAATTCAGTTGAATAAGTTATATCTCATAAAGTATGACTTTGTTAATTCTAAAATGAACTTATAAAACTTATGCCAATATCAACATAAGCTCACTAGGAATTAAATTATGCCTTGTAAAACATAGCCTATGAGTTATGAACCGAATAAGGCAAACTTATACTTCAATCTACGTAAAATCTCTAAATCTAAGTATACTCTGTAAGACATATTTTTTAGGTTGAATTTGAACCTATGCATCTAATGCCATAAATTCGACATAAATTAAGAAGCATAATTTGTTATGTTTTATAAAACCTAATATGTGTTATATTATAATACAAAAATAAAAAATTTCACCCTGCAGAATTTTTCTTCTTCTGATACCACAAATATTTTCAATTATTTTTTTGCTACTTAAAATACTAAGAACAAAATTAAAGAGCATGAATTTAAGAAAATTTTTTTACTAAAAATGACCCAAAATTCCCATATTGAATAAAATTCTGTAAATATCAAAAGATCTCAAGATTTTGGTTCACCTTATACCCTCCCATCCTCACTATGGGATTATGGGATCTTATGCATGCATTGCACAAGCTTGCCTTGAGGTGGCTTATGAAGTATTTCTCTTATGTTATGTTAAATTAGATGCATTGTTTATGCCTGTGACTATGTTGTTATCTCCCATGCTTATTTCCTATGTTCTATGATGATATCTCTTATACTTATGACTTATGTTATTGTCTCTTATGATTATGGTATATGTCTTATGTGGACTAATGCCTCTTATATACTTATGTTGATGATTTGTGCTAGCCATCATATTTAGTACATTATTGGACTAACACATACTTTTTCCTACATTCTTATTAAATGTAGGGTTCGGCGATATTGAGTTCCATTCCCGTGGATAGGCTCTTAGTAGAAGCAAGCAAGCAAAGACTTGGTGAGTCCTCATACCATCGAGGATTTGACCACTATGTTCGTTTATGTCTTTCTTTATGTTTAGATAGTGTATGGATTGTGTCCCTAACTCTTTTCAAGTATTAGATGGTTTGAGGCAAATGTAATAGACTTCTGCTTCGTTTTATGAGACTTCGATTGTATTTAAAAAAATATTTTAAATTTACGCACTTTTCTATTATCTTATGTTATGACATGCGAAGTGGCTTACATGGAGCCTTTTGGGGTTCTATGTGCCTTGTTATATCTAGTGGGTACCCCTGGGTCGTGACAGCCCTAAGTCTGCTTTTGAAGTTTGGGGCCTGGCTCCCCGCGCTAGCAGTGCGCCAGGGGTCGCCTGGGCCGATTCCTTCTTTGTTTCATCCGGACATGTTCCTTTAAGTTGTGGCCACATCCCCCTTCTCTGTAGTAGCTCCTATAGGCTCCATGTACCTTTGAAAATTTCTGCAAAACCTAATCATGTGTCTTAATGCAATTCAAAACTAAAGTGAGTTTAAGAGAAAAACTCAAGAGCCTTTATGTAGTTATTGTTGAGAACCCTTTTTAACCAATGATCTTAAACTAATTTTCCGAAAAACAGAGATGAGTTTTGAGAAGAGTTTCATACATGATTGAGAAAGAATAAAAGGGAACTAAGTATTTCCAAATGTAACATTTTTATATTGAGAAAAGAGAAACTTTGATTTCTAAAAAGAGTTTATGAGTTCAGGGTATTTCAGAGCAGTTACCTCTTTTAAGAGGATACTTTGAGTAATTATCTCAAACCAGAGAAAGAGTATGTTTTATACATTTGAGCATGATCATATATATTATTGGAAGTAGTAGTGTGCACCGATATGGGGATGAGTTCAGACAACTCAAAATCCTCATAAACCATGTCTTGCCAACATGGGTAAAGGATCATACCTTTTAGATGAATTCTTATTGCTTGGTGGATCCACTTAGTTAAGAGGTTCTATATCCTGACACAGTATATGACAGTTCTGGCAGCGTGGGCAATACGTTGTATCATAACATAGCTCATAGTGATGGTTGTCAGTTAGAGAATCTCCCAAACAGAGTTAAAAGTGTATTTTTATTTTATCACTTAATATGTTGAGTTCTGAGATGAGTAAGTATTTTTGTAAAGTTTTAATGATTTCACTCCTTTATTTCTTTACATTCAGTTGAGTATATATCTATATCTATTGGGGTCCTTTCATTTAGTTATTTTTTATTCAGCTATATTACATACTTGTACATTTAATGTACTGATGTTATTCGACCTGCATCTTATTGTGATGCAGATATAGGGTTCAAGATCATCAACATGCTTTTCGTTGAGATCACTTTGCACTTCAGATAGCTTAGGTGAACCTCCTTGCATTCCGGGGGACTTCACATTTATTTTCTAGTCAATTGTCTTTGAGGTGTTGTGGGTCTTGTCTTGAAATCCATCTTGAGTAATAGAGGCTTCATAGATAGTTAGAGTTGACGAGTCTCTCAGTGTGTTCCTTTCTATTTTGAGATCTTGAAAACTATTACTTATACCTTATTAAGTATTTTTAGACATTTAATTGAGTTGATTTTTATTATGCATTTAAAGTTTCCTATCGGCTTGAGTAAGTCTTCTGCTAAGTAGTCAGCCAGATCAAGGGTTCGCTTGGGGACAAGCAACGGTTCTCGAGTACCGGCCACATCCTGGGTGTAGGCTCGGAGCGTGACAATTACTGTAGCATTATAACTACTCCAAGTCATAATGCTTATTAAAGGACATTGATAATAATGTAAAAAATACACACAACAAGAATAAGTTACTACTTCATATTTCCTATATCTCTCTTCTTCTACTATTTTTGTTTTTGTTTTCTTTGTTCTTGTCATATTATTCCATCTATTCTTCTCTAGTTTTGCTATTCAAGTGTTAATATATTAACTTTATTTTATAATATAATTAAGGCTATATAGTACATTATCTATATAAATTGACCTAAAAGGTATCTCAATTTTGGCCTTACTTAGATCTAATTTCAAGGAAATCTAAAGCTATTTGGCAGGTCAATATATGGCTGAAATTTGACCATGTCAAGACCACAACTTCAATAAAAAATATCCAATATTTGACTTTGCTAAAACAACTTCAATAAGAAGTGTGATGTTTAGCTTTGACAAGAACACACTTCAAATAAAGATTGTCCAAAATTTTCTAAATTTCACACACAAATTTTTGTAACTTTATTTGAAGCGGTCCCAAAATGGTGTATTCGAAAAAACAATTAATTCTGTCTACAACTGATAAAATAATGGTCTCAAAATTTGGTATTTATGCTCTTCCGTTGAAAATATAAGTTTCTGCATGAATACCCTTTATTTTGAAATGATCTTTAATTTTTATCTTACTATTCATTCAATGAAAATTCATGGGTGAAAATATATCTAATTATGACCTAATTTCGCAAGACATAAGTCTATAAAATGTTTAGCTTGTCTAACATAAGTTTAGAATTTTTTTTTACCTAGTTTATAAAAAATTCAGTTGAATAAGTTATATCTCATAAAGTATAATTTTGTTAATTCTAAAATTGACTTATGAAACTTATGCCTATATCAACATAAGCTCACTAGGAACAAAATTATGCCTCGTAAAACATAGCCTATGAGTTATGAACCGAATAAGGCAAACCTATACATAGCCTATGAGTTATGAACCGAATAAGGCAAACCTATACTTCTATCGACGTAAAATCTCTAAATCCAAGTATACTTTGTAACACATAATTTTTAGGTTGAATTTGAACCTATGCATCTAATAACATAAATTCGACATAAATTAAGAAGCATAATTTGCTATGTTTTATAAAACCTAATCTGTGTTATATTATAACACAAAAATAAAAATGTTCGCCCCGCAGATTTTTTCTTCTTCTGATATCAAAAATATTTTCAATTAATTTTTTGCTACTTAAAATACTAACATTAAAGAGCATGAATTTAAGAAAAAAAAAACTACTAAAAATGACCCAAAATTCCCATATTGAATAAAATTCTGAAAATATCAAAAGATCCCAAGATTTTGGTTCACCTTATACCTCTCATCCTCTCAGTGCAGAATAATTTTTGAAAAACCCCAAAATCTTCTCTTATCTTCCCTCTCAAAGTTGCTCTACAATGCTAAATCCCTAAAAAGTCTCCAGCTTCAGTATCAAACCAGTTATATTATTAATCTTTAGTGTTGGGTTCAGGTTCTTTCCAAGTTTCATGGAACAGCTCATGTGCATATTGTAGAAAAATGGCATCTTTACCTCTTGTTTCAAATGACAGATTATTAGCTACTCACAAGAAATGGAAACCCCATATTGGAAATTCTGAATCTTTAAGAAGTTTCAAGAATCAATCTTGCTCATTACCCAATTCTTGTTTTACCTCAAGATTCTGTATATCTCAGTCTAGGTACAAGAAATGGATGCTTCATTTTGGGAATTCTGACCCTTTTAGGAGATTAAAGAATCAATCTTGCTCATTATCCAATTCTTGTTTTACCTCAAGTTCTGTTCCTTTACTGGGGTTGAATTATAGGTTTTGTAAATCTCAAAGTAGATTACTGCATTGTAGTACTTGGGTTAGGTCAATGGTAAATGAGAAGGGAGATATAGAAACCCATTTGAACAAAACAGGAAGTAATAATAGTCGTAGGAAGTTTTCGTTGAGATTGAGACCAAGGATAAGATTACTGTCAAGAAGGTTGAAAAGGGTATCTGTTATATCTATGTTAAATGATTTTGGGAAGTTTCTGAGGAAGAACACAAGAAGAGTGGCACTGTCAACTTCAATTTCTGTGATATTGGGCTTGTGTTATTTGTTTCTAAGACTGACAGCAACTCCTTCCCCAAAGGTTGTTCCATATTCAGACTTGATTACCAGCCTTCAGGGAGGATCTGTATCAAAGGTTCAATTTGAGGAAGGCACGCGGCGTATTTACTACAGTACGAACTTGTGGAGTCTTAAAAATGCTCAGACAGGCGACGATAATTCCTTAGTTCCTGATGAAAGCACAATCATCACTGAGGAAAGCAAAGATATAGATAGCAACAAAGGTGGCAGGAATGTCTTCAGTAAAATATCAAAAGCCCAAGGTTCTACCCCTGTATGGCAGTTTAGTACAAGGAAGATTGATCATGATGAAGGATATCTTCTTAGTCTAATGAGGGAAAAGGGAACAGCGTATGGCTCTGCCCCACAATCAGCACTTATGTCAATTAGGAGCTTATTAATTACTATGTTATCTTTATGGATTCCTTTGACTCCTATAATGTGGCTTCTCTATCGTCAGCTTTCTGCTGCCAATAGCCCTGCAAGAAAAAGAAAGCCAAGTAACCAGGTGGTTGGCTTTAATGATGTGGAGGGTGTGGATGCTGCAAAAGTGGAACTTATGGAGGTAAGCAATCATTATTATGAACTGCGTAGTAACTTTTAATTGGTATTTAAGTTTTGAAATTACAGTAATAGTGAGTTTATCATCTGTCAACTGGTAGTAGTCCTTTGTTGCTTCAGTCGATGAATTGTGATGCATTCATCTGAGTTCACAGTAGATGCTTAGTTAATACTTTGATTAAACAACAACATAACTAGTGTGATCCAACAAGTGGGGTTTGGGGAGGGTGGGGGGTGTATGCAGACCTTATCCCTACCTTTGTGGGGTAGAGAGGTTGATGCCAATAGACACTCGGCTCAAGAAGAACATTATTATAACAGATTTGAAAAATACAAGAGTAAAGAAGCTATGGTGAAAATATTGTAGAAAAGAAAAATACTGACAACAAAAATAGTAAATATAACCAAAGTAACAGAAACAACTGTAGTACTAAAATTGAAGAATCAGATAATGATAGAATGATAATAATAATACTGGTAAGGAAAAGAGGGAGCAAATAAGGTGCTGTAAACATAGAACCATGCTCTCCCACAGAAAAGAGAGAAATCGCTTGGCTGGCTACTAACCTTCTACCCTAATCCTTGATCTCCATGCTCTTCGACTCGGAAGAAAAAACACCTATTTTTTTCATCCAGCAAGCAGTACTGTAGTTTTAGTAGAAACTAGAAAGGGAACCTAGACGTTTGTGACTATTATTAGCTTTAACATTTGAAACATTTAGTTTCTGATGAAATGACTTACCTCAAAAAGAATCGGCTTCCCTCTTTGTTCAACTATAAATCCTTATGATCAAGTGACCCATTTCCAGTAAGAGTGGTCTCAATTGAATTCGCATGTGAAATATCGGGTACATTCTTTAATGAGGAGTTGATTGACTATGTATTGGATGTAAATGTTGGCCTATCTTAACATGGTTATACAAGGGTTTTCAGTTTCATTTCATTTTGGGTAACTAACATAATGGGCTTTGCCAGCTTCTTTCGTTGACTGGAGAAGAAATTAAAAAGATCTACTTTTAAGGCTTCTTACATGCTTAAACAAAATCCTAGTTCTTTCATACCATATTGTCCAAAAATACACAACGACAATTGTTTATTGTCTGTAATAACCAACACATAATTGTTTTCTTCACTTTCCTTTATAACACCAGTGATATGTTAAATGGTGAGAACACAATGATCCAGTGGACTTGAAGTGATATGTATCATCTCTATACTCCTTGCACAAGTAGCACAACTCATGGAAATCCTTCTCTCCTTCTTAACTGTTCTGCTGCTGAGATAGAATTACTCTCTTGAGTGTTTGCTTCCTACATTCTCCCATACCTCCCTCTTAGACTTAATTTTAGTGAAACTTAAAACCATTTTGAATAAGAAACTCCTAACAGTTGAGGAGAAAAATGTAAGCACCATGAATTTAAAACAATAACTAGAAATTGAAGTTCCTGGCTTAGGAAATAACAACAAACTTGATAGCTTTCACATTTTTGCTGCTATATATGATGAGAAAAGTATACCTCCATATATTCCTACAAATTCAGCCATACTGTATGTGTATGACTAAAAATATTAGAGGTTGCTAATGTACCACGTAGACAGACTTTTCTCTCTCTCTCTCTCTCTTCCAACCTTTTCTTTGGTCTTGACTTGTAGTTCACTAGTGATTAAGTGAGTAACTTTTATGATGATATTGATACAATAACCTATTAGGTTTCCTTATCAAAAAGAAAGAAAGAAAGATAGCCTATATGGCTTAAGACTGCTGAATATATTTCCTAAGATAAGGTGTCCAATTATTCCTCCTTCCATGGAAGTCAAGGAGGGTTTTGTGTAGTTCATATGTACAAGTTAGTAAAGGATCTGTCTTATTTCACCTAGTGCCATTTTTATTCCATATTGGACTGACAATCCCTTTTCTTGTTTCTAGATAGTGTTGTGCCTGCGAGGAGCTATAAACTTCAGTAAGCTAGGGGCAAAGTTACCAAGAGGTGTACTGCTTGTAGGTCCACCAGGGACAGGAAAAACCTTACTAGCTCGTGCTGTGGCAGGAGAAGCTGGAGTACCCTTTTTTTCTGTTTCTGCTAGTGAATTTGTTGAAATGTTTGTTGGAAGAGGAGCTGCTCGTATTAGAGACCTTTTCAGTGTAGCAAGAAAGAATGCTCCTTCAATCATTTTCATTGATGAACTTGATGCTGTCGGAGGAAAGCGTGGCAGGAGTTTCAATGATGAGAGAGACCAAACTTTGAATCAGGTAAAATAGAGACTGAGACCTCTGTCTCTTCTTTGACGGAGTCATCTTATTTATCTGATGGCATCTTGATTGAGTCATAAGTTTACTGATATCCTTCTGCTATTTGTGCATTGTTTACTTGTGGATGATTAGTATTAACATTTGAGAATCTTGATCCACTGACCTCAACTTATTATATATCTACTTTTGTGAAAAGGCTTATTTGGCAGCTGCCAGATTTTTTCCATTTATGTTCATATTAGGTCTTTCATTGCCAGTTGTGTGATAAATATGTGCTTCTTTATGAGAACAGGTTATGTAAGTTCATATAGAGTCAGGAGCCAAAAGGGCAACAAAATTGACCAAAAATTCCAAAAGGGCAAACAATCTATGGAGGAAACCAAAAGGGTAAAGGCGCAGGGGCCCAAGTGCCTTCCCTTTACGCTGTTAATGGCATTAACCGACAAAAAGAGGAAGACACATGACGGCATGTGCCTTGCATTCAAAAAAGAAAGGCAAATGACATTTTGCGCCTTACAGGTGCTATCAGACCCCTTTTTTCATCTGATTAATGAAATGTATTTTACAGCCAAACGGTTAACTTAGTATTTGACTGTGAACATTCTAAATTTAATTTAAAGTTATGTTTCAAATTTGAAAAACAACTTATAGTTTGTTTTCTAATTGACTTTAAAATAATAGCACATTCAAATCTAAATATTATTTTAGATATTATAAAAAGTATAACCAATTACTATAAAATTTTATGTTATTGGATCCGTGCACAACACGGGATATCATAACTAGTATAAATTATAAGTATGAAAAAGTTAAGGCGCAGTAAAAATAAATTGGAAAGAATGTTAAAAACAAACACGACAAAGTTTTTAAAATACAATATAATTTAAATAACAATCAAAACAAACATTACATTGTATTTAGACTAACAATACAGTACAACCATCCAAACAAGGTGTAAATTAAAAGAATGAAAAAGGAAAGTATGTTAAAATAACTATAACTATAATTAAAAAGAATGTTAAAATAAGTAAAGAATGAAAAGGAATCTTAAAACAACTAAAGAATGAGAAATAATTAGATGAAAAAGGGGTCTGACAATGCCTGTAAGGCGCAAAATGTTAGCCGCCTTTTTTTTAATGTAAGGCACAAGCCGTCATATGCCTTGTAAGGCACAAGCCATCATGTGCCTTCCTCTTTTCGTTGGTTAACGCCGTTAACGGCGTATAGGGGAAGGCCCGTGGGCCCCTGCACCTTTACCATTTTGGTTTCCTCCATAAATTGTTTGCCCTTTTGGAATTTTTAGTCAATTTTGTTGCCCTTTTGGCTCCGTACTCTGTTCACACATATAGTTCTTAAAACTGGAAATTTCTTAGAGTTGCACTGCAATTCCTAATTCTGGATTTAATAAATGTTGCAGCCCTTGTTATTGCTATAAGATGTTAGAAAATTAAGATTTGTCTAGAAACTCCTAGATTGGAGATATTTTGTATTAGATATGTTAGAAAAGTAAGATTTGTCTAGAAACTCCTAGGTTGGAGATATTTTGTATTAGATATGTTAGAAAAGTAAGATTTGTCTAGAAACTCCTAGGTTGGAGATATTTTGTAGTAGATATGTTAGTCTTGATTTAGAATGAGTGGTGGTTAGTGAGCCACATAGGTACATAGTTTGGTGTGAGATATTTTGCTTATTATGTGGTTGTAATTCTCACACTTTATCTATAAATACACCATATGTAATGAAACATCTAGTGAAAAAAATTGAACTCAAGAAAACTTAAGCCTTCTTCTTCACTTTCAGATTTTCTGTAGCAATTTACAGCTGCTATTTCCTGCTGTTTACACCTTGTAGACCTGAAGTTCTTCCTTTTCGTTGTAACATGGTATCAGAGCCTATTTTCTAAGGGATCTGAATCAAATTTTGTTTGTTTCGCTCTTCTACTTTCTGTTCTTTCTTGAATTTGCTTGCTGAAAAAAATTCATGGCACCTTAAAATCAACCAACGACAGGTCCTCCAACTTTTACCGGAGAGAATTATCACATATGGGCCATCAAAATAAAGGCTTATCTAAAGGCTTTCAACTTATGGGAAGTTGTTGAGCTTGGAGAACCTGCTGTCCAGCCATTGAGAGTTAATGCAACTCTCAATGAAATTAAGAAGTATGATGAGTTGGTGACTAGATCCCCACGAGCTCTCACCTGCATACATTCAAGTCTTACGGACGTGATGTTTACAAAGATTATGACTTGTGAGACAGCCAAAGAGGCTTGGGATAAGTTAAAGGAGGAGTTTGAAGGCAGCAGTAGAGTAAAGTCTGTTAGACTCTTAGCATTGAAGAGAGTGTTTGAGCTTTTGAAGATGAAAGACTCAGATAGTGTGAAAGAATACTCTTCAAAGCTGATGGAGATTGTGAACTAGATAAGAATACTTGGTGAAACCTTTCCAGATCATATAGTTGTAGAGAAGATCTTGGTCAGCCTTCCAGACAAGTTTGAATAAAAAATCTCAGCTATTGAAGAGTCTTGTGACTTGACTACTCTTACAATTGCCGAACTAATCTCCAAATTGCAAGTCCAAGAGCAACGGGTCACTATGAGAAGTGAAGGGATAGTAATAGTAGAAGATGCCTTTCAAGCAAGGCATAAATTCAAACATCAAAAGGAAAGCAGAAAAGTGCGGTTGGATAAATCTGGAGAGGTAAAATCTGGTGGAAACCAAGGTGATTTGTCGATAAAAGAAAAATTTCCACCTTGTGGCATTTGTAAGAAGACAAACCACTTAGAGAAGAATTGTTGGCAGAATTCAAAGAGGTCTCCAATTCAATGTAGATATTGTAAGAAGTATGGTCACATTGAGAAGTATTGTAGGCAAAAGCAAAATCAAAGTGGCCAGTCTTCCCATCGAGTGAATTTCGCAGATAATCACCAAGTTGGAAAATTAGAGGAGGAGGTTTCATGGCCTCGCACACATCACATATTGACCAATGTAAATGGTATGTTGATAGCGCGTGCACAAGGCACATGGCGATTGATGAAAATCTGTTTGTTACCTTGAACAGATCTGATAGAACCAAAGTGAAGCTTGGAAATGGCGCATTGGTGGAAGCTCACGGTAGAGGGTTAGTAAAATTTCCTACTGACGAAGGTACGAAAATTATTAATGATGTTCTTTATGTGCCAAATTTGACTCAAAATTTGTTTAGTGTTGCTCAATTGCTTCATAAAAATTATTCTCTTAATTTTAAGGACAAACAACGTGTCATTTATGATCCTAAAGGATGTGAAGTAGCTAAAATTAGCATGATTGACAATTCCTTTCCAATTTCATGCTATTCTATTGATACTTGCTCTTTTAATGTTGAATTGAGCGATACTTGGCGTTGGCACAAAAGGTTCGGTCATTATAATCTTAGCTCACTGGTGTATATGCGATCAAAGGGTATGGTGCTTGAAGTACCCAAAATTGACATGTGTAGAGATGTTTGTGAGTCATGTCAATTTGGTAAAATGCATAGACGATCCTTTCCTAAAGGAAGTCTTTGGAGAGCTAAGGAAAAGCTAGAGTTGGTTCATACAGATTTATGTGGACCAATGAAGACGGCTTCTTTGAGTGGAAAAAAGTATTTTGTTCTCTTTGTAGATGATCTGACTCGAATGACATGGGTCTACTTTCTTAGTAGCAAATATCAAGTGTTTTCCGTTTTCAAAGAATTCAAAGCTATGGTAGAAAGGGAGAGTGGCTGTAAATTGAAGTATATTAGATCCGATAATGGAACTGAATATACTTCGTATCAGTTCAGCAAGTATTGTAAAGATTTGGGTATCCAAAAACAATTCACTGTTAGCTACACTCCACAGCAGAACGGGGTTTCTGAGAGGAAGAACAGAACTGTGATGGAGATGGCGAGATGCATGTTGGCAGAAAAGAAGATGCCTAAATACTTTTGGGCTGAAGCAGTCAATACTGCTGTCTATTTGCTAAATAGATTACCAACTAGAGCAGTCCAAGACATGACACCATTTGAAGCATGGAAGGGTATCAAGCCGTCTGCAAGACACTTGAAGGTATTTGGTTCGGTATGCTATGCACATGTTCCTGATGCTAAAAGAGGCAAATTAGATAGCAAGGCAGAACTGTGTGTTCTGTTGGGCTATAGTATAGTTGCAAAAGGATACAAAGTGTACAATGTTAGTAGTATGAAGGTGTTTGTTAGTAGAGATCTTGTAGTGGATGAGTCTAGCCACTATGATTGGGATTGAGATACCTTGTGAAGAACCAAGGTGGGAGTACTTCAGCTGCAACTCCAAATCAGAAAAAAGGTGATACTCCCTCTAGTCCTATTGCTGGAACAAAAAATAATTCAGATGTTGAATTGACTATAGACTCTCCTGTTTTGAAGACCAAATCACTAGCAGAAGTTTATGAGCAATGCAATTTTGCTCTTGTTGAACCATCCTCATTTGAAGAAGCAGCAAACCACAAAGTGTGGATTTCAGCAATGGAGGAGGAACTTGCCATGATTAATAAAAATGATACTTGGGAGTTGGTTGATAGGCCAGAAGAGAAGAATGTTATCGGTGTCAAATGGGTCTATCGAACAAAGTTCAATCCAGATGGCTCCATCTTCAAGCATAAAGCTAGACTTGTAGTTAAAGGCTATTCTCAGCAGCCTGGAGTGGACTTTGGAGAAACGTTTGCTCCTGTTGCACGGCATGAGACAGTAAGGTTTCTAGTCGCTCTCGCAGCACAATACAAGTGGAAAATCTTCCATTTGGATGTAAAATTTGCATTTCTCAACGGATTGCTTGAGGAAGACATTTATGTGGAACAACCTGAAGGTTTTACAGTTGCAGGTGAAGAAGACAAGGTGTACAAGTTTAAAAGGGCTCTCTATGGTCTTAAACAAGCCCCAAGAGCTTGGTATAGTAGGCTGGATTCTCATTTGCTGTCTCAAGGCTTCAACAGAAGCCTAAATGAGCCTACTTTGTACTTCAAAAGGCAAGCGGATGGGATGTTGATTATGATATCAGTTTATGTCGATGATTTGATGATTACAGGCAGTGTTCTTAAAGGCGAGCGCCTCTCGCCTTTGGCGACAAGGCGAGGCGAGGCGAGGGGTTTACGCCTATTTCAGGCAAGGCGTGGCGAGATCAAAAAGGCGAGCCAAGGCGAGGGGTGACGTGGAATTGGCGATGCAATAGGCGTCGCCTTTTTCTTTTTTAAAAAAAAGTCTGAATTTTAATAATTAAAAAGCCAAATAATCAAATTAGGGTTTTTTTTGGTATTTTTTCAAACTTATGTCGCGACTGCTGCTCCTCATTTCGCGACCGGAGACTTGAAATCAATCCCTCGACTGGAATTAGAGTTCGCGACTGCTGCTGCTGCGATTGGAAACTTGAAGTCGACTGTCGCGACTGCTGCTGCTGCGAGTTCGCGACTGCTGCTGCTACGAGTTCGCGTCTGCTGCTGCTGCTGCTCAGCTTGAAAAAGTACAGAGAAGAAGAAGAGGAGTTTTTTCTTGAAAAGTACAGTAAAGTACAGAGAAGAAGAGAGAAGAAGAAGAGGAGGAGTTTTTTCTTGAAAAGTAAAGGAAGTACAACTTT
>JAJOOE010020543.1:0-14063 GCA_036250405.1 Solanum raphanifolium
GGTGTTTGCACTCAAGATTTGGAGACACTACTTGTATAGTGTTCATGTAGATGTGTTCACAGACCATAAGAGCCTCCAGTATGTATTCACCCAGAAAGGGTTGAATCTTTGCCAGAGAAGGTGGGTTGAGTTCCTCAAAGATTATGATATGAGCATGCATTACCATCCATGTAAGGAAAATGTAGTAGCAGATGCTCTTAGAAGATTATCCATGGGTAGTGTAGCACATGTTGAGGAAGAAAAAAAGGAGCTAGCAAGGGATGTTCACAAACTTGCTCGCCTAGGAATTCGTCTATTAAGCATATTAGATGGTGGTGTAACGGTTTAAAATAGGGCAGAGTCTTCTTTGGTAGTGGAAGTTAAGGAAAAACAAGACATCGATCGAATATTACTTGAACACAAGGGTGCAGTCCACCAATCAGAGAGTGGATGTTTTCTCCCAAGGGGGAGATGGTGTGCTTCGCTATCAGGGTTGATTATGTATTCTTAATGTGGGTGAGTTGAGACAGCATATTCTTGCAGAAGCCCATAATTCCAGATATTCTATTCATCCAGGTGCTACTAAGATGTACCGCGATCTGCGGGAAGTCTATTCGTGGAATGGTATAAAAAGAGATATAGCAGATTTTATGGCTAAGTGCCCCAATTACCAGCAAGTCAAGGTAGAACATCAGAAACCAGGAGGTATGACTCAAGAGATTGACATTCCTACTTGGAAGTGGGAAGTGATCAACATGGACTTTATCACAGGTTTACCTCGTACTCGCATACAACATGACTCCATTTGGGTGATTGTTGATAAGGTTACTAAGTCTTCTCGCTTTTTGGCAGTCAAGACTATAGATTCGGCAAAGGCTTATGCCAAGATTTACATTAATGAGATTGTGAGGTTGCATGGGGTTCCTTTGTTTATCATCTCAGATGCAGGTCCTTAATTTACCTCTCATTTCTGGTAGTCATTTCAGAAGGGTTTTAGTACTCAAGTTAACCTTAGCACAACATTTCATCCACAGACGGATGGTCAGGCAGAGCATACCATTTAGACCTTAGAGGACATGTTGAGAGCTTGTGTGATCGACTTCAAGGGTAGTTAGGATCACATTCCTCTTATTGAGTTCGCCTACAACAATAATTGTCGTTCCAGCATTTAGATGGCCCCTTATGAGGCATTGTATAGGCGTAGATGTAGATCTCTAGTTGGTTGGTTTGAAGTAGGTGAAGTAGCCTTGATAGGACCAGATTCGGTCCTTGATGCTATGGAGAAAGTGCAACTCATTAGAGATAGACTTAAGACTGCTCAGAGTCGCCAGAAGTCTTATGCAGATGTGAGGAGAAGGGAACTAGAGTTCCAAGTTGATGATTGGGTTTTCCTGAAAGTGTCACCTATAAAGGGGACGATGAGATTTGGCAAGAAAGAAAAGCTTAGTCCCAGATATGTAGGCCTTTCCGGATCTTGAAAAGAATTGGTAAAGTGCCTTATGAGTTAGATTTGCCAGCAGACTTAGCAGCAGTGCATCCAATCTTTCACATTTCTCTTTTGAAGAAGTGTGTGGGTGATCCAGCATCCATAGTGCCATTAGAGAGTGTGGACGTGAAAGATAGTCTCTCATATGAGGATGTACCAGTTGAGATTCTCGATCGTCAGGTTAGAAAGTTGAGAAATAAAGAAGTCACTTCAGTCAAGGTTTTGTGAAAGAGTCAGTCCGTAGAGGGAGCTACTTGGGAAGCAGAACCAGCCATGAAGTCCAAGTATCCTCACCTCTTTCCTTCCGATTCCACTCCAGCTTGAGGTAATAGTTCCTCTTCAGTTTTTCAATCATTCATGTGTAAATTCAGTCTTAGAATCATCTTTATTCAGTTTGTACTAGCATTTTCAGCGTATTTGCATGTTCTTGGAACTCAATTCAGTCAGAAATTCAGTTATCAGTGTTTAGTGGTAGGGATTACACCCCTTTCCCTCCATTTCAGCTAGTTTAATCTTCATTCGAGGATGAATGGTCCCAAGGGGGAGATAATGTAACACCCCGTATCCGAAAAAAGACTAGATTGCAGATTTTTGGTGTTGCAGGTGGCACTCACGGGCACCATCCACGGACCGTAAGAGGACCCACGGTCCGTCCTGCAGGTCCGTGGTTCGTGTCAGCAACCTCCCCTAAAACTCAGCCAGAAATTCGGCCAAGTGTTGACCCACGGCCGGACCTACGGTTCGTAAGTCAAGTCACAGACAGTGGTTCATGTCCGTGGATCGATGCCCCTAAAGCCCAGTTTCAGTCTTGATTGAAAGTTGACCAGCACGGACCGTCATTCGATGTACGGTTCGTAGGTCTGACCGTAGGTTAGAGTCAGCAGCCAGTTCGATGAAAATTATCGAGTGTGTCAACTTCAGATGGTCATAACTTTTAGCACAAAAGAAATTATGTGTCCCATGACCTATGATATGATAAATAATTGAATCCTCTTTCCAACGCCACTGAGTTTGCTAAAATCCGACCTCCAAGTGAAAAGTTATGCTCGTTTTAGTGAAGCCTTGTCGGGTAGACTCGATCGACGACTCCAATCGACGGACCGTATATTGAATGACGGCTCGTCAGTCCCGTCCGTCAGTCACTCCTACAGTAATTAAGTCAGGGGTCTTTTGGTCTTTTTCTATTTCGTTTAACCCCTAAGATACGTCGTTTATACCCTAAATCATGAGATTTTAGTAAATTTAAGCCTAGAAACATAACTAGAACTTACCTAAGTCAAATCATTAATCAAACTTAGAAAAATTAGAACGCTAAAAGGAGAAGAGAAGTCAAGAACCCTAGTTTAATAACACAACAAGGTTCCATCAGTTCCAGCCCCGAAATCGAAAGATTTCTCCGTGGAATTCGTAACCAGGTATGTGGAATTTCACTAGTGGGTTCCTTTCACCCATTATTAGGTCACTAGAATTCAGTCAGTTTCATGATACCCTTATTATGAATAGACCTAGGGTTTCTAGAATTACAGTAGATCATCATGAATTAGTTATTAACATGTTCCAAATCAGATTATCATGTTATTACATCGTTTCTCGCGTGAATTCCAGAACCCTAGCTATGTATTTCTTTAGTTCTTGAATTACACGTACTAGGTCAGATATCTCAGTTATTCAGTTATACATGCCTCAGTTATTAATGCATCATTATCAGATTAATTATTGCATTCTCAGTTTACATGTTCAGTTTCGAGCTATCCAGTATTTTTACAGAAATTTAGTCATAACCAGTTAACCACTTAATTCATTAGGAGTAGCATAATACCGAGTTGGACTAGGGTTCAACATACCCATATAGTCCCATAACTACGAGACACGTAGGTGTAAGTCCCCTTTGTGGGCAACATCAGTTTAGTGATCACGCCAGCATGTCTCTATACCTCTGGCAGGGTATATTGGGTCCTCTCGATGGGGCGTATACATCGGACTCCACATTTAACTCATGTGGTTTTATGTCGGTTATTAGTAGCTCCCACAATTCAGTCAGATTCTATTGCATTGACCATATTTTAGTACAGTCAGTATTCAGTCTCAGCATGTTATAAATTTGATCATTGCATCAGTTAGCTCAGTATTCAGTATCTATATCATGTTCAAATTATATTCATTGCTTTATTGCTTTGTTCATTTATATGTTATTTCAGCTTTACTCTATCATTCATGCTCAGTACCTTTCAAGTATTGACGCATACGTGCGCTACATCTTCTCGTGATGTAGGTTCAGGTTCTCAGCATCCAGATCACGCTTAGATCGATTCTTGATCTTCAGTTCAGCAACATCAGTGGTGAGTCCTCATTCTTCGAGGACTAGTGACATGCTTATCTTTATTGATTTTAGTCTTTAGTTTCAGTTTTGCTAGATCTAGTTGGGGCATGTCCCAACATTTCTAGTCAGTTTAGAGGCTTATTTCAGACATACATAGATTCAGCTTAGTATTGAGTTAATATCTTCCTTGTATTAAACTCATCAGTTTTCATTTATCTCAGTTATAGTATATGGGTATTCCCCATCTTTCCATCTTATGTATGATTTAGCTTCCGCATCAGTTTATTATTTTTAGTATGCTCATGATCATGCCAGTAGGGTTAGCTTGGGATCACTTGTGGTCCTAGGTCCCGTGTCTGCGTCTCGGAGGTAGTTCGGGGCGTGACATAGTCTTTATATAGTATTCAGAGACAACTTGTATTTATCTCGTATTCATAAAAGCCTTGAACTCTTATTTTGGATTAGATGCTTAATTACTGACTTATGCCTTGGGATGGTTCCTTGTATTGTATTTTTATTGATTACTCTTTCTTTGCGTCTTTATAAGCTTTATGCTTTTTGTTGTTGACTTCCGCTTGATGATCCGTTATTTATGGTTCTAGGCTAAGGATTTGGCTTACCTACTAGTGGAATTTAGTAGGTGCCATCATGATATGAGAAATCAGACTGTGACAATTTGATATCATAAAAAAAATAAAAAAAAACTACAAAAGATGTACTTTCAAATGCAAATTTTCTTTAGATATATTCTATTTTCATAATTTTAAAATATATAATTAAAGTAAAGAAATATTTTGAGGAGACAAAAACAATTTATTTTTGATAAACTTAAATAAGCAAAATTATACGGGCAATACTTTAAGTCTTTAATAACTTCTGCTATATCATATGCAAAAATAATAAAAATCGAACATAAAAAAGTTGTATCAGACTCTTGATTGAGGGGTTTATCATTAGTAAATCCCCCCTCCCCCCTCATATTTAGTATTTTATCAATTCAAAACAATCATCTCTTTAATATTTTTGTCGCAACCTTTATTGTTCTTTCATTTTTTCAAACAAATTCTATTAAAAACAACCCTATCAATAACATAAAATAAGAATGAAATTTACATAATCTCAAACTATATGGAAGATGTTATTATTAATTTTTTTTTCTTCTTATATTTAATAAAAATAAAAGCACAACACAAAATTCTAATTTTAGAGGGACCAAAGTAGTGTGTAACTCAATGCTTGTGTGGCCTCTCTAGCCAAAAAGTCCAAAAATTCATCAAAGTATATAAACTAGAGTGATATTTGTGTTCATTCAAGAACTTCTTTTCCCCCATTTCTTCATCCCCAAATCCCAATGCATTTTCCCCCAATTACATGGATAATGAATCTTAATTTTCTGTGAAGGATAACTTCACCTTGTTGTTTATTTAAGCTTTTTAGCCGGTATGTGTTCTTGCTTCATCTTCTTGTCTTTGTTCCTGCTTTCTGTGTTTTTTTTGGGTGATTTTGTTTGATTTGTCCGAAATGTTCTTAGTTGATGCTTGTTTTTGACTTGTGAGACTTTTGAGGTTGACGAAATGCACATTCTTGATGAATTTCACTTGGAACAAAAATGGAAGTCTGAGTAGATATCAACTAGTTGGAGTGAGGGTTAGTCTGTATCGACATAAAGTTTTGTAATTTTGGTTAGATATTGATATGGTATGTGTGTAAAGGTGTGATTTTTATAGAATTTTGTTTTTTGGTGAAATGGAACTGACCCAAATGAAGCTGAAATGATATAGAGTCGAGGGTCTATTGGAAACAACCTCTCTACCTCCCAAGGTAGGGGTAAGGTTTTCTTACACTCTACCCTCCCCAGACCTCGCTCGTGGGATTACATTGGGTATGTTGTTGTTGTTGTATAGCCTAATTCAACTAGTTCGGGGTTGAGGCATGGTTGTCTGACTAGTTGCACATTCTTGATGAATTTCACTTGGAAAAAAATGGAAGTCTGAGTACATATCAACTAGTTGGAATGAGGGTTAGTCTGTTTTGACATAAAGTTTCGTAATTTTGGTTAGAGATTGATATGATATGTGGGTAAAGGTGTGATTTTTATAGAATTTTGTTGTTTGGCGAAATGGAACTGACCCAAATGAAGCAGAAATGATGTAGAGGCGAGGATGTATTAGAAACAACCTCTCTTCCTCCCAAGGTAGGGGCAAGGTTTGCTTACACTCTAACCTCCCCATACCCCGCTCGTGGGATTACATTGGGTATGTTGTTGTTGTTGTATAGCCTAATTCAACTAGTTCGAGATTGAGGCATGGTTGTTTGACTAGTAGCACATTCTTGATGAATTTCACTTGGAAAAAGATGGAAGTTTGAGTACATATCAACTAGTTGGAATGAGGGTTAGTCTGTATCGACATAAAGTTTCGTAATTTTTGTTAGAGATTGATATGATATGTGGGTAAAGGTGTGGATTTATAGAATTTTGTTGTTTGGCGAAATGGGATTGACCCAAATGAAGCAGAAATGATTTAGAGGATTCATATAAGCTTAATTCATTTTGTGAACCGAGGGTATATCAGAAACAGCCTCTCTACCTCCCAAGGTAGGGGTAAGGTCTACTTACACTCTTGACTCTACTACCCTCCCCAGACCCTACTCCCGGGATTGCACTGGGTATGTTGTTGTTGTATAGCCTAATTCAACTAGTTCAGGGTTGAGGCGTGTGGTTTTCAGTAGATTATATATACCCTTGAGCTTCCACTATGTTAGGGTTTTATCTTATATTGAATATCTTGCATTTTAGTTTGTGTTATAGGAGAATTCAAGTGAAACGTGAATTAGGTTCCAATTCAGAATGTTGAATGCAACAATAGACAGTTGATAGTTGTCAAAGATGACTGAAAAGAAAAACACCTTCGACTAGTAGAGTTACAGTATAATAAAGAGTAAACAAGTAGAAAGGTTTATTTTGGCAAAATCGGGATAGTAGTTTCTTTATGATGCAAGCACACTTTCAAGTTTCAACATTTCACTTTTCTTGGGTATTGCACATTTATTGAAGATGTTACTTGTGCCTTATCTTTTTGTTCTTTCATCCACAGGTTGTTAATTAAAGGACAGTTATTGAGAATAAAAAAAAAAGCAGCTGGTATACGATAGCTGCAAATAGTAAGACTATCTCAAAACTACTTCATTATTTTCTATTTGAAGTTTATATTTACATTAACGACTTTTAGTTTATAATACCGCCCATGGAAAGTCCAAAGGTATATCATATGAAACTTGCATGATTTCCGTTATATACTGGAAAACCGTGGTGCATACTTTAAGAACAGATAGATATGGTTGGCATTTGTTTCATTCAAAACTGCTGGTGAATGGCCCCTGGGATGGAAGTGTACACATACTTCTTGTTAACATGAGATTGAAGTATCTTGGGCTCTTAGCCAGCTACATATTTATTTAGGAAATGCCAAAGGTGGACCCTGTAGGCAATCACTCAAATTGTTTCCTTAGGAAATGTGAAGTGGACCTTGAGGTGACTCAAATTGTTTCTAGCTGATAACCAGCTCCATCACTATACAAGCTCGTTGTCGAGTATGTTTGGTTATGACTTAGTGAAATTGCAAAGGGAGGTACTCATGTATATTCAGATGATCATTGTTGATGATACCTCAGTTTTATGAAGTGTTGGAGCATGTTTAAAAGTATGTTGAGAGGAGGCATCATGGAGGATTGTTGAATAGTTTTTTATTCACTTTATTTTAGCTTTATTAGGAGAGGGTGAGAGATAATTTAGTTTCTACATTGTGTTGTGTGTGTGTATATATGGACTAAAGAGTGTGTGAATCAGTATTATATATATATGACTTAATAATTTGGTATGTATTACTGTCATCAATTTAGTAACGTGTTGTATCCTGTGATAGATTGAAACTTTTAAAGAGTCTGTCGAAATTAACTGTATGAGAGAAAGTTGAGCATACCTAGTTAATAAATCACCATAAATGTCGGCCATCCAATAGATTCACCACACAGAAGTCAACGTTGTGCATAATAAATGACTAGTCGATACATATTTCTGGTTCTTGTATGGTATTACTTTACACCTGTTATACATTTTTCCTTTTCACTTTTTTTTACACCTATTGACTGATGTATTTTTCAATAAAAACAATCAATATGCTCTCTCTCTTAGTTTCTTCCTTCCTGTCTGTCGTTCGACCACGGTAGGCACTTTAGTTTCTTTTTCTGAAAAAAAAAACTAATCATACTTTTTTTTTCTCTTTATGACCTGCTCCCACATTTCTGATCTGGAAACATGTATTTTACTCATTTTCATTTCACCCTTCGTTACTAAAATTTCTTTCAGGATTGTCATCTTGTTCTTCATCCTCCTTCGCCTTTTTAACCTCATTTCTCTAACTGTCCCCTTTCCTACATTTCAGTCGTCATAGTTCTTTAATTACTGCTTTAAAATGATTGCTACATGCCCATCATAACCTAGCAAGTTTATACTGTCAAGTCCCATATTACTGCCCATTGCCCTCTAAGAGGTGATGCAGTTAAACACAACAGGAGAACAGCATTATATCCAGTCCACGTACACATTGAATGAAAAGAAAATATATGAAGTGGTTCCGACCTTTTTGAAAGAGATGGGAAAAGTTGAGACATCTCCTTGATACTGGTCTTGAGAATGGAGATCGGAGAGTTGATGACTGGGGGGAAGAGGACCCCGAGATCATATCCCAGCTATGGTCAAAAGGTCAGCAATAAATTTACTGTTCAAACTAAAATTTGTAGCACTAAATTAGGAGATTGTTCGTCACAGAGTAAGGAGGAATTTTCAGGATTGGGAGGTTACCGAGTTTCAAAGATTGCTAGATTTACTTCAAAAACAATGCGGCTCGATTGATGGACCCAATGCTTTGATGTGAGAGTTGGGGAATATCAGTTCCTTCTCAGTTAAGTTCTTCTATGAGAAGCTTCTGGTTAGGGCTTAGGTTAGTTTTCCGCATGCATCAGTCTGGATTCCTAAGGTGCCGAGGAAGGTGTGCTTCGCATGGTTAGCTACTAGAGGGGTTATTTTGAGGGCAGAGAATCTTAGAAATGAAAGGTTGTATGCATGAGCTTGTGTTTCCTTTGTAAGGAAGCGGATGAGGATGTGGACCATATTCTGTAACATTGCAAATCAGCTACCAGGTTATGGGAGGATATGTTCGGATGGTTTGGTGTTTCTTGGGTAATGCCAAGATCCGTGAAGAAGTTGATATCCAGCTAGGAGAAGAAGACACAAGGCTTGAAATGTTACTCCACTTGCTTTGATGTGGGAAGGAGAGAAATCGGAGAGCTTTTGAAGTGGTGGAGATGAGCTATGCTTATTTGAGGAGTAGTCTCTGATCCCTTATTTTCTTTTGGTGCACTCATGTAGTTCCTCTTTGTATAGAGGGTTGGGTTTCTTTTGGAGAGAACCATATTTTGTAGGCTTCTCATTTTTTTGGTATACCTCTTGTATATGGACGAGTTAGCGTAGCTATTATCAATGAAATCTTTTACCTGATTAAAAAAGTGTAATTGCATGAGCTTTTCATTAAAATCTTTTGTTTCAAGTCAAGTCTTGCCTGATCTGTGTACTTGACCAGTCACTTTTATACTTTGCTTCATTGATGACCATGTCATGTTGGTTTCAGCCAAGGTCCTTTTCCGCGAAAAGCAGATGCAAAGAAGGCAAAAGGGATGACAGAAGTAGAGTTAGGCTCAGAAAAACATAAGAAGAAAGCCAAAAAATAAAGCGAGATAAAATGACTAACACACCCAAGTCAAGCAGCAAAAAATCTGTGAGTGTGCATCTTCTGTTCTCTTTAATTTAATCATGTCCTGTTTTCTGAAGTTAAAGGTTGATCGATGTAAAATGAATGTCTCAAGTGGAGAACGATCTAGCTGCTTAAAGAAACTTGGCAGACTCAGAAGAACTTAGAGTGTAGTGTAGACAAAAAAAACTCCCAGCTTTCATGAGCAGACAAGTTCTGTCGCATGAATTCCTTGTTTGAATAATATGTGTGGTGTGTCCAAATATTTTCTCCTTAGATATGAAGTTGAGAATCTTATTTTTCTTATAGGAGTCTGGACCTTCGTTGAACAAATCACCAGAAAAGCATAAGGAAGAGGAAAGCCGGAAAAAAAAGCGAGACAAAATGCCAAACACACCCAAGTCAAGCAGCAAAAATTCTGTGAGTGTGCATGTTCTGTTCTCTTTAATTTAAGTATATCCTGTTTTCTGAAGTTAAAGGTTGATTGATGTAAGTGGAGAACCGTCTTGCTGCTTACAGAAACCTGGCAGACTAAGAAGAACTTAGTGTAGTCTAGACAAAAAAATATCCAACGTCCATGAGCAGACAAGTTCTGTCAGCATGAATTCCTTGTTGGAAACATGTGTGAGATGTGTCCTAATATTTTCGCCTTAGATTTGAAGTTAGGAATCTTATTTTTCTTGTAGGAGTCTGGACGTTCGTCAAGCAAATCACCAGAAAAACATAAGGAAGAGGAAAGCCGGGAAAAAAAGCAAGACAAAATGCCGAACACACCCAAATCAAGCAGCAAAGAATCTGTGAGGGGGCATCTTCTGTTCTCTTTAATTTAATCATGTTCTGTTTTCTGAAGTTAAAGGTTGATCGATGTAAAAAGGTCTCAAGTGGAGAACCGTGTTGCAGCTTACAGAAATCTTGCAGACTAAGAAGAATTTAAAGTGTAGTGTAGACAAAAAATTCTCCAACTTCCATGAGGAGACAAGTTCTGTTACATGAATTCCTTGTTTGAATCATGTGTATGACGTGTCCTAACATTTTCGCCTTAGATTTGAAGTTGAGAATCTTATTTTTCTTATAGGAGTCTGGACGTTCTTCGAGCAAATCACCAGAAAAGCATAAGGAAGAGGAAAGCCGAAAAAGAAAGCGAGACAAAATGCCGAACAAACCCAAATCAAGCAGCAAAGAATCTGTGAGTGTTCATCTTCTGTTCTCTTTAATTTAATAGTGTCCTGTTTTCTGAAGTTAAAGGTTGATCGATGTAAAATGAAGGTCTCGAGTGGAGAACCATCTTGCTGCTAAAAGAAACCCGGCAGACTATGAAGAACTTAAAGTGTAGTGTAGACAAAAAATTCTCCAACTTCCATGAGCAGACAAGTTCTGTTCTATGAATTCCTTGTTTGAATCATGTGTGTGACGTGTCAAATTATTTCGCCTTAGATTTGAAGTTGAGAATCTTATTTTTCTTTAGGAGTCTGGACCTTCGTTGAGCAAATCACCAGAAAAGGTAAAAATCAATCCCTCTTTTCCACCGAAAACTGAGAAGAGGTCTAGCGAAGCCCAAAATAGATTCGAGGGAAAAGGGGGTCCGTGGATGAAGTGAGTACAATTGATTCTCTTTCCAAGTTCCAACAACTTGTTCATAAAACTTGTAGTTTGAGTTTTAGCTTATGCACTTGTGTCACCATGCACTTATTGAACGTCCTACTCTGATATCACACTATATTAAGATTGCATTTTCCTGCAATCACACTGTCCAAAAAAATTTCGCTTCAGTTTCTTTTTATTAACGAAACATAAAAACATCTTCAACTGATTACTTATCCCCCACTCACCCCCCCACCCCACCACACACACACACAAAAAAAGAGAGAGGGAAAGATCAAAGAGAACTTGGAGGCATTAACTAAATCATAAGGGCTTGGAAACACAAGTACGTAGATATCTATATATGCAATCCTTCAATAACATTAACTCATTGGTAATGTTGGTTGGCATTCAGGTGACAGCTTCAGCTGGAAAATATACACTGAGCACACGCCAAGTGAAAATAATGCGCGAGCTTGGTTTGATGGCTCCTTCTGGGTCTCCATTTAATAAAAGGAAACATGTTGTTGCTCCTCCAAAACCCCCAATTATTCCCAAGGACCATGTTTCTACGCCTAAAAGGCCTCCATCCAATCCTAAGGAACGTCTTCCCGCAATTGATAGAATAGTTGTTTGTGGTCTAGCTGCTGCTGGATCTGTCAATCGTGTTATGAAGTAGCTTTTGTTTTTCAACTGTTTGATCCTCGGCAACTCAGAGTTTGATGACAACCTAAACTACCAATGTAGTGCTGAAGCTGTCAGCAGTGTTATACGAGAGGGGGATGTAAGATTACAAGCTAGTGGGTGTGAAGTACTGTGCACCCACATTTGTTTTTGTAACAATGAGAATAAACTATAAACTTAGCAATTAGTGATACAGTTTAGAACATTTCAATTACAGGTATACCTCAAACAAAGAAGCGGGTACAGATACACCCGCGGCCTCTAGCTCCGCCCATGTCTATGGTGATGTTGTGATACCAACTGTAGAAATGCACATTATGTTTTCTTTTGTTGTCAGAATGCTTTGATGGGGTAAATTCTGAATGATATTTGTGATTGGGAAGTGAAAGGTAACGTATACTTCAAGAGGTCATAGGTTCGGGCTGTGGAAACAACTTCTTGCAGAATTGTAAGGTAAAGTTGCGTACCAGTAGACCCTTGTGGTCCGGTCCTATATTACTATATGAAATAAACAAAATATTATTCCTTTTACAGTTACAGGAAAACCTCATGTTGCATACCAGTAAAAGATCTGCCCATTTGAGATTCAGAAAATAATTCACAAGTACCAAATACTTGTAAGTTTTTTTCTGGTACATGAACATGGGAATGGGAGAAAGATTCAAAAAGTTATCAGCAGGCCAGGCAAAATTCTTCTAGGTAACAGCTCACAATACAGTATCTAATGAATTAGTGGTTCTATCTCATCTCTGGCGATTAGTCAACAATTTGAAATAAGTAGGACTTGACAAACGAGTGAGTCGAGTCGAATAGGAATCGATCAAAAAATAAGTTAAATAAAAATGGATAAGTTACTCGACTCAACTCACATTTTAAATGGGTAAAAATGAGTTATCCAATGGATAATATGAATAATCATATTTACCCATATAATAATCATATTTACCCATATTATAATAGAAATCTTGTTAAAAGCTTTAAAAACAAAAAAAATTAAAGTTTTTTTTTATCACTTCACTCCACCCCTATCAACCCCCCTACCCCTATCCCAAAAAAATGTAAAAAAAATTACCAGCCCCACCACACCCCATCCCAAAAAAGATTAACAAAATTTTCAATTTTTTCATTAAAATATATATTTTTTAAATTACCACCCCACCCCCCTACCCCTACCACCCCCATCCTCCACACCCCATCCAAAAAAAAATTACCACCCCACCCCATACCAGCCCCCCCCCCACACCCCATCCCAAAAAAATTAACAAAATTTTAATTTTTTTCATTAAAATTTTAATTTTTTTTTAAAAAAAAAAAACCACCCACCCCCTAATAGCCTCCCCTCACACCCCATCCAAAAAAAATTTAACAAAATTTTAAATTTTTTCCAATAATTTTTTTTACCAACCTACCCCCTCACCCCCTACCAACCCCCCACTCCCCTTGAAAGAGCGCATAATAGCTCACTGATCGATCCTCCTGACATCTTCATAACATAAAATTGTCTAGGAGAGTTGAAGGTATCAAATTAGGACTAACAATAATTTAGGTGTGCACTAAATAAACAAAACTAAGTTCATGGAGGTCCCATATTATACCATGATAACTAATCTTAGTATAACTGATCTTATCATAGATTGTCTTCAAATCAAATGACCTCAGATACACTCATTGGACGTATAGGATGCCAATAGTTGTTTTTATTTTTATTTTATGTCAAAGTGACAATTGCTGTTATGAGCAAGTGGTGGAACTAGGGGTGTACAAAATCGAATCGAAAATCGAATCAAACCGCAAATAGAATCAACCCGAAAAAAAATCTAACTAGTCGTTTGGTTTGATTTTGTTTGGTATTGGGAAAAAAAACCCGACTATATTTGGGTTGGTTTGGTTTTAACTAAAAAAAACCAACCCGAGACCAAACCAACCCGACATTATATATGTAATCTTAAATTTTATGTTATACATAAAAATATTTACTTTGATATAATTTAAAAATATTTCTTATACTGTTTCATAGTTTTTATCTTTTAATATATTATTTCAAGTTTAAAACTTGGAATTCGGAATGGTCCAATAAAGATTATAGTTCATAGATGTTGATAATTATAATAAAACTTAAATCAAAATTAAATTAATACTAATGCAAAAAGAAAATCAATTCAACACTAAGAATGACAATAATATTGAATATTTGTTCTTTAGTTTT
>JAJOOE010020544.1:0-18816 GCA_036250405.1 Solanum raphanifolium
TTAGTTCATTGATCCGGCTCCCAGAGAACCCAAAATTTTCTGTCTCAAAAATCTTTATGATGGCCTCCGTAATGAGTTGGGGAACCTTCACGTATACTTACACCATTTTTAACGTCAATTTTCGCATTTACAAGCCTTTTTTTAAGAATCTTCCAAGTTTCCTAATTTTTCGTGTGTATTAGTTCATTGATCCGGCTCCCAGAGAACCCAAAATTTTCTGTCTCAAAAATCTTTATGATGGCCTCCGTAATGAGTTGGGGAACCTTCACGTATACTTACACCATTTTTAACGTCAATTTTCGCATTTACAAGCCTTTTTTTAAGAATCTTCCAAGTTTCCTAATTTTTCGTGTGTATTAGTTCATTGATCCGGCTCCCAGAGAACCCAAAATTTTCTGTCTCAAAAATCTTTATGATGGCCTCCGTAATGAGTTGGGGAACCTTCACGTATACTTACACCATTTTTAACGTCAATTTTCGCATTTACAAGCCTTTTTTTAAGAATCTTCCAAGTTTCCTAATTTTTCGTGTGTATTAGTTCATTGATCCGGCTCCCAGAGAACCCAAAATTTTCTGTCTCAAAAATCTTTATGATGGCCTCCGTAATGAGTTGGGGAACCTTCACGTATACTCACACAATTTTTTTAACGCTCATTTCTGTATTTACAAGCCATTTTTTAAAAATCCTCCAAACTCTCTGATTTTTAGTGTGTATTAGCCCATGGATGTGGCACCCGAAGCACCCAAAATGTTTTTCTCAAAAAATTTCATAAGGACCTCCGTAATGAGTTGGAAAACCTTCACGTATACTCACACCATATTTAATGTGCATTTCCAAATTTACAAGCCATTTTTCAAGAATCCCCTAAATTTCCCTATTTTTCGTGTGTATTAGCCCATGGATCTGGAGCCCGGAATACCCAAATTTTTTTTTCTCAAAAATCTTTATGAGGATCTCCATAATGAGTTGTGGAACCTTCACGTATACTCCTACCATTTTTTTAACGCTCATTTCCGTATTTACAAGCCCTTTTTTAAGAATCTCCTAAATTTTCCGATTTTTCGTATGTTAATGTCCATGGATCTGGTGCTCGGAGCACCTATTTTTTTTCCCAAAAGCATTTATGAGCACCTCCGTAATGAGTTGGGGAACCTTCACATATAGTCACACCATTTTTTTATGCCCATTTCCGCATTTACAATCCTTTTTTTAAGAATCCCCCAAATTTCTTGATTTTTCATGTGTATTAGCCCATAGATCTGACGTCCGGAGCACCCAAATTTTTTTTCTTATATAAACTTTATGAGGACGTCCGTGATGAGTTGGGGAACCTTCACGTATACTCACACCATTTTCTTAACGCCCATTTTCGCATTTACAAGTCCTTTTTAAAGAATCCCCCAAATTCCACGATTTTTTGTGTGTATTATCCCATAGATCAAGCGCCTAGAGCACCCTAAATTTTTTTCTCAACAAACTTTATGAAGACATCCGTAATGAGTTGGGGAAGCGTTAGTTACCGTCCCACCATTTTTTCAGGCATATTTTCGAATTTACAAGCCAACTGTTAGGATTTACGAGACTTTCTTGTTTTTTTGTGTGTATTGGCTCATGGATCTGATGTCTCGGAGCTCCAAAAAAATTGAATTTTTTTTATCAAGACCTCAGTAATGAGTTGGGAAAGCGTTACGTATAGTACCACCATCTTTTATCAGGTATATTTTCGCATTTGCAAGTCAACTTTTAGGAATTATGCAACTTTCTTGGTTTTTTTGTGTATATTAGCCCATGAATCTAGTGCCTCGGAGCACCCAAAATATTTTTCTGAAAAAACTTTATGAGGACCTTCCGTAATGAGTTGGGGAAGCATTACGTACAGCCCAACCATTTTTTTAGGCATAATTTTGCATTTACAAGCCAACTTTTAGGAATTACGCAACTTTCTTGGTTTTTTGTGTATATTAGCTCATGAATCTGGTGCCTCTGAGCACCCAAATTTTTTTCTAAAAAATACTTTATGAGGACCTCCGTAATGAATTGGAAAAGTGTTACCTACAATCCCATTGTGTTTTTGATATATTTTCACATTTACAAGCAAACTTTTAAGAATTACGTGATTTTCTTTATTTTTCGTGTGTATATTACGCTTAGAGTGCATAAACTCATGCAGTTAATTAAAATCATCTTCGCTTTACTATAAATCACTTAACTATCATTAATTTATATAATTTAATGTAAATATAGGGAATCAAAATAAAGCATTAGATAACTTCTGAACACCCTTTGGAGAAAAATATTTTACAGCGACTATATAATATAAAAATAATGTTCCAAAACGTTATTGGTAAATTAAAATTGAGTGTTTTTATTTTGAAGAAACCAACAAACCATGGACTCCTGGAATATTCAAATATAATGTACATACAAACATAACCAAGAAACCAATATGTACATTTTTATTCACTCCCGATGTTTACATCAAATTAAGTTATTTCATAATTGAAGCGAGAATGCATACTATTTAACCATTCATACAAAATGAAGGCTCATCTACAAACTACAAGACACGTTAATTACATTGATGCAAACATCGAGTACAAGTTTTTTTCCCATCACACACGATTTGGCGTTACGTTAGGCGGAGTAGGTGCTGAACCCACTCGCTTTCCACGCTCCGATCGGCTATTCTCGGCGAACTTGATGCTGTTTTGGTGCATCCCCTTTTGCTTCTCATCCTCAGTATACTCAGAAGTGAAATAATGTTCTTCAGTACCCTTAATAGGATCTTTAGATGGAGGCAAAAACATACTACCCCATTGTGGAAAATGAACTAAAGATACTGGAAGTGTACACGCGATGATCATCATCCCCATGTACGTTATTCCTGTGGCTGTCGAGTACTTTGTGCTCGTGAAAAACAGTAGTTGTGTCAATCCCGAACCAAAATTGCCTCCAGCTCCTGTCATACCGGATATTATACCTAATGATCTTCGCGAAATAAAGGGAATAATTCCAAACGTTGCACCACATGCTGCTTGTGCACCTATTGAGAATATGATCATCCAAGTAATAGCCAGAGGAAGTGTATTAGCCCTTCCAAGAAGAAAGCAGAACACACCACCAAGTGTTTGTAAAATCCATAATGTCCATAATCTGCCTCTCATCCCGAAACGTTTAGCTGCAAAATCCGATGACCATCCTCCAAATGGTCGCGCTAATAAGTTAGCCATACCAAACGTTGCAGCGATGATTCCAGCTGTATGAAGCTTCAAATCAAATCTACACAAAAAATTTCAGAAAAATTGATTCAATATTCTTACTATTGATGTTCGTGTAACATTAAGTATAGGGAAACAAATCAAACCTATCGAAGAAATACTCAGCAATCACGTTATCTGTAGTCAATTCAACTCCCATCGAGTATCCATAGAGCAGAACAAAGATCCATGTCCTGTAATTTGTTGCAGCATACCACAATATCTATGAAAAAATACAGATAACAAATGTTAGCACAACGTAAATGTTAACGATATTTTTGAATTTTGATATGACGATGTCACTAACCTTTGAGAATTTATCTTTAGAAACGTTGCCTTGCTTCTGTAAAGAAGCGAGGTTACCATCAGGTAAATCTTGTCCAAGATTTAAAACTAAAATTCCCATAATAACATGAAGCCATCCAGGAATAAAAAATGCAATTCTCCAAGCAGTAAACGGGGTTGCCCCTGTTCTACGTATTATATCGTAGAGAAGAGGCATAATAAGTTGAGTAGCACCACCACCCATATTCCCCCATCCAGCAGCTGTCCCATTAACAAGTCCAATAATTTGACTATTAAACATCGTACTCATCCAATACTGACATGACACAAACGTTGCTAGTGAAAACCCAATCATAAACCTCACAGCAACGTACCCTCCAGCCGATGACACAAAAGACATACAAAAAACAGTTGGGGCTGATAACATTACGAGAAACGCGCAACCATATCTAGGACCTAACATGTCACATATCGCGCCCATCGCGAGCCTAGACAAGATACTACCCGAAACAGAGGCAACTCCAGCATTACCAACATCCATTTTAGTTAAATTAAGATTGTCCCTAATAATAGGGACTAAAGGGGCTGCACCAAAAGTCGATACGAAACAAGTAAAAAATGAAATCCATGAGAGTTGAAACGTTAGGCCATGAGGTTTCGAAAACGAATAAAATTTAAAAACTTTAGCCTTATGTTCAGAATCAACAGGGACTTTGAAATTGGCTGATGTATCAGTTGGTACAATAGGTGAAGCAACTGAAAATGCAAGAACTGGTTCTCTACCAGTAACACCATGCATTGAACTTCCTGGTGATCCTTCAATATCACCCATTTTAGGCAAAAAAAAAAAAAAGAGTGATTAAAATGGTAATTAAGGAAGATTAGTGAGTAATTAAGGATTTGTTTGATGTGTTTAATAAGTTGTAACAATTTTAGATGTGTTTATATAGGTGTTAAAAGTAACCAATGGAGATTATGAATGGTCACAATTTGTATAGAAAAATTGTTTAATTTAATTAGTAGAATACATTTTGCCGCATCTGATTATGAATAGTGTTTGTACTTATCGTATATCCCAAAGGTTCATCATTACTAAATATCGAGTTAATTTATGAGATGGTCACTCAGCTAATAATTATTATTGTTGACTTAGAATGTGTTCGATTCAGATGTTTTACGTTGAAAACACACTAGATAAGTATAAATAATATTGTTTTGAATGGAGGAAATCAAATTATGTGATAAGTAAAATAATGAAGTCACAAAGTTAAAATTCTGAATTCATCATTCTTCAAACTTTTTCTATTTAATTTCATGCTAATGATAACAAATGCAACAAAACATACTAGATTTTCTTTTCATATGTCATAGTTTTGGTGAATAGAGTTATTTGATACTTATTGTTAGTGGGAGGTGAGAGATATCCCGTGAGATTAGTCAAGATGCGCACAAACTGATCCAAACACCACAATTATCAAAAATAAACTAAAATATACAATATTCAAAGAGTTAGATGCATGATTACATTATGAAGATGGTACACAATTCTAATGAGTAGTTATCATTAGTCTGACTTATCATTTTTTTTTTTGGTTTAAATAATTTCCCAATAATAAGAGATGATAAACTTTGGTTAGTTGTTGTTTACCAGGTCAATATTGAGCTCATGCAAATTGCAATCATTAAAATTAAGGTTATTTTTATTCGGTTCAAGATAAGGTACAATTGTAAGTACAATGTATAGGGCAAATTACAAGTCTATCAAGAGCCAAGATAAGCACAATAATCAGACTCAATCACACGTTCGAGCTGTGAAATTAATAATAAAATATTTTTTATTTAACTTATAAGTCACAAATTCAAATTGTTAAAATGGATATTAACATCTACACTATAATAGATTGTTTTCATCACACTTTTGGAAGTTTTATCTTTCCCAAAACCCTATATAAATACGAAATATTTTGTGCACTATACTAGCCTAGTCACTCTTTAACATTGGCTTCATCTTTGGAGGTTATCATTCAAAGCTGTGTTTAGGTAGTAGAAAATATTTTTCAAAAATAGTTTTCTTATTTATTTTATAGCACTAATCAAATTAAGTACACAAAAAACATTATTTCATAAATATATTTCTATATAATTTATGTAAATACTATGAGATGTTAATGATTATAATGAATCTGACTAATCAGATGGGTACATAGAATTAATTTCCAAATTAATTAATTAATAAATAATCCATGATTAAACTTTAATTTATTTAATTGAGTTGACAATTGGAAAAAACGAGCTCAATGTACGGAGCCAAAACAAAGTACATTCGACATACCTTTGACCTTGGCTTTTCATATTGGGGAAATTAATTTGAGAATTAATTAATAAGAATTTAATTTTATTGACGGCTCTAGGTGTAATTATTAATATTTATTTATTATCCTTATATTTTGATATGGAATATATAGCAAAGCTAAATATTACTATTTGTTTACTTACTAATATCATCTGGAAAAATAATTACTTATTTTTTCAGGAAAATATTGCACTTCTACCAAACACACGTTCACTAAATGTTTTTTTTTAATTATATATTAAGTTAATCTTTCAAACGATCATTCAACTAATAGTACTATTATCTTAGAAAGTCACGTTCTTTATTGAAAAAAGTTAAAATCAAGATGAAGGATTATTTTATTTGATAATAACTAATAACTATTAAGTTGAGTACTGACCATACAAGAAATCAATATAAGTATGTGAATATCTTCTTTTTCTTTTTCTCATAAGCCTAGGAAACGAGATTTAATAAAATAGAAATTCTAGTTTAAAGGATATTTATCTTGGAAAAGTCCTTAGCAAAAATATACTTATGTTTTTTTATTATTATTATTATAATAGAGTTTATTTAAAGAAGCCAAACGCCTCATATATAAATAAAATAAATGAAAGTATTTGTTGACTTATAATCGATAACTATCCGTAAATATACCGTACTTCGTTTTATATTTTTATTATTTTCTCACTTAGATATTTTTATTAAAGTTCAATTATATTTAAATTCGCACATTGCAAGACTCATTTTTTAGAGTGATGCTCTCAATAATATCTATTCAATTTTCAGAAATTAAAATAAAGACATCTGATTAAGAATAATCCATATTAATTACTTTATTTTATTAATTAAACTTTTAAAAAAGTTTCTTAAAGTCAAAAGGAATATTATATTGGCAATCAAGTTAGGCCTGCACAACGATGGAGGGATATGAAGACTTATGCGATTCCTTCATCTTAATCAGAGGTTAATTTCAATAGAATGTATTTTCTTATATTAAGTATCGAATAAAAAGGAGAGTTACATCTGGCATATTTAACTTATATTAAATGTCACAATAACATAGAATATGATGTCATAATCTTAATACTAATAAATTTACTACGCTATGAAATCTAAAGAATTATTTCAAACTTTTTATGTGTATTAATCTATGAAATTTTCAAAATATATGTGCTCAGCTCTGTTTGAGCTCAAATTGTATGAATTCATTCATGACGACCTAGTAAATGATATTCATAGTTTTTTCAAAGGCAAATGTTGCCTTTTTTGGAGGTTAGGGGTCACCAAACGAATTCAGGATTATCGTGACTTTTTGTGTGTATCAATTCATGAATTTTCCGAAATATGTGTTAACCAATTCTGTTTGAGCTCAAATTTTATGAATTCATTTGCGACAACCTAGTAAAGGATACTCATAGTTACCCTAGGATCAAATAGAGTCAGTCTATCATATTCTAAAAAAAATCATGAACTAATACACACAAAAAATACTTAAATAATCCAAAATTCCTTACAACTCAAGCCTACCTCTTTTTGCTTGAAGTTGTTTGATATTCAAATCTGAAGTGTAGCATTCTAGTTTTTCTTTTAAGAGAATTAACCTAAATAGCCGCTCATCTAACCGCTTAAATATAGATAACCATCAAATAAATAAATATATATATATATATATATGTGTGTGTAATTTATATATAATTAGTGCATAATCTATATATACCGACTAGAAAAACCAAACAGTAAATCTGACAAACTATTTGAATAAAGATACCTCCTTAGGATGAAGAGTATATAATTGTAAAGGGATTCATCACACATGATGAAGATAAGGTTATCAAACATATGCTAGAGTCTAATGCACAACAATAAAACTTTGCCAAAGTTAAAACTAACAGCAGACACATGACTAATTTTTTACCATACTACAATAGTAAATTTTTCGAAACTAACCGCGATCTAGTTTTCATTGTTCAAGTCCAGGGGACGATCGCGGTCCTAATTTTATCTACTTTCACAACCAGCTGTGAAGAAATAAGCGATTTCCTGCGGATCAATTGTTGTGTATTTACCTTTCTATCTATTGCTTCCATCAGAACGAACAATCAGGCGTTGTTGGTACTTCCTCCTCTCCTTTCAGCTGGTTTGTAAAGCACGACGGTAACAAACTTTGAGCGAAAACGAGATGTTACACCGACTGCCACGACTGGTCCCGGGGTTTGTCTGTCCTCGAGGTAGAGATGGTTTAGAACCACGTGTTGTGGTGATGGCAGCTCTGCAGATTGATCCCTAGTCACACTGTGGTGGTTCAATATGGTAGTGTGCAGCTGTGGTGGAACCATTGGTGGTTCACGTGCATCATCTTCGTTTCCAGGATGTACGTTGTTGTAACTTACATCAGGTGATCTTGGTATTTCGAAACCTGTCACGATAGCTTCATCCTGTGTGCATAACTTGGATTAAGGCATAGTTTTAACAAACAATAGTACAATCAATATGTATGAAATGTGCAACTTACTTGAGCTTCGCCATATCGATGTGCTTGATTCATGTTCACTTCAACGAAGAGTCGCACAAACTGAAATAGAGAAATGGAATCCTTTAACTGACTTGATTCAGAGCCTTATAAATTGAACGTATACTTAAAAGACAAATATCATAAATGGAAACACAATACAAATGAACAAAGACAGTGGTACAATTACAATTATGTTTCCCGGTTATACATGGCACCTGCCGTGGAAGAGAATGACCGAGTTCAATGATCAGTTTTAATTCAAGATGACCAAATTCAAGGTTTCAACAGTGTTGTCAAAAGCAAAAAAGCTCTAAGGTCCGTTGAGGCTTTAAGCACAAATAAAGGTTGGCTTTAATGCAAAAGGTGTGAAGGGAGAAAAAATACAAATATATATATAGGTTTAGTCCAAGACTAACAATCATAAGTATGAATGACAAACATACGTACAAAGAAATTGAAAAAAAGAACAAATAAATTGTTTGGTGTTTGCTTCTTCAAAAGAGACTTATTGGCAAAGAAAAATATGTCTTAGAGCCTTGATGATGATAATAAAGCACACATTAAGTGAGGAGAAGCGCTCAACACAATTCTGAGTCTCGCCTTCAATGCTTAAGCACGCCTTTGACAACACTGGGTTTCAAGCATTTCTTTTCTACTGTAGAAGTTTCTCATAAATATCTACAACAAGATCCTAATCCCCAGTGTTATTCAAGGCGCGCTTAGGCCCTGAAGTAAGGCTCCAATAATGTCAAGCGCTTCGCCTCGCTTAATGTGCACTTTAGTGTTGTCATCAAGGTTCTAAGGCATAATTTTCCTTGCTAATGAACCTCTTCGGAAGAGACGACACTAAACAATTGATATATAGTAATTATTTTTCAATTTCTTTGTATATATATTTGTCATTCATGCTTATAAATTATTAGTCTTGGACTAAACATATATAATTGTATTTTTTCTCCCTTTGCACCTTTTTGCATTAAAGCTCACGCTTTATTTGCGCTTTGAGCTTAAAGCCCCAACAGACCTTAGAGCTTTTTTGCGCTTTTTGTTTTTGATAACACTGCTAATCCTATACGTAGAATCTGAAGAAGGTATTTACCTATGGTGAAACATTCATGCAAGATCTACAGAGCTATTCTCTGGAACATGTCAGATCGAAATGAGCAACAAATGATTGCAGCTATGAACTTGTACCAGAAGCTTCTTCAATGTGTATTCAAGACAGAGATAAAAAAGAGTTTCACAGGACACTACACAAGATCAAAACTTGTTACTAATTTCAATAAAATAAGAAATAATGGTGCACAGTATCCCCTTTGTCCTTTAAATACTAGAAAAAGTTCCTTCAAGCTGACACACACTTATCCACCAACTATGCTGAACAGACTCGCACTCTCCTACCTTAAAATCCAATGTAGGAAATTCCCCTCAAACATAATCAAACTCATTCTTCCCAACTAGATACCTCAACCTATCCAAAATCAAAGTATCATTGATCGAAGAACTTCCAACTCTGCCTTCAAAAAGAAGGCTTCTAAACATAGTCAACAAACTAAGCACGTCCACACATATTCTAAACTTAGATATCTAAACTTTTAACTTTATTCTGAAAACGGAAACACATGAGCTTTAATAGCATTCTCCATTCTAGAAGTAGAAAAAGGAAGAGAAATCCATGTGGAAAAGGTAAGCCCCGCTTTCAAGCTATAATCCACATAAGAAATCCTCTCCCAACTCCCAAAATACTAGCAGTAACAGTTTTCCAAGGGGGAAAACAGAAGAAAATTTGTATGTTGTTACAGACAGGAGGCCGCACACTGCCAGATGCAGTTTTTCGGGAAAATATAGTGAGAAAAGAAGATCGAACTCAAGATTTTTAAAGGAGGATTCAAAAGATTGAGTTTCTTCTAAACCATCTTCCCTTAATCTTGTGCTATGAACATGATGACTCTTAATTTTTCTATGATAGTTTTTACACCATAGCTTTCTCATAGTTGAGTTTTGATGAAACCTATGATTTGATTAGTGATTAATCCATGTGTGGTTATAAAACCACAAAGGGCCCCAATTCCATGTACTAAGAATAGATGTCTACTTTTACTTGTCCAGTTTAGAAAACCAAGATATAATCTATCACTTAGTTCCTAATTTACGCTTACTATTAACTAGTCATTTTCCAAAACATAAATTTATTATATTCAAAGGGTGATATGGTAAATTGTCATTCTATGTATTGCACCTTATAGGGTGTGCCAAGTCAATATTGAACAAGTAAAAATGGATGGAGGGAGTAAATTGTCTACCAAAAGTTTCAATTACAAAATGACCACAAGTACCTAATTTATTTGACTTTATCTGGCCTCTAATATTCTCAAATATAAAAGAATGACCCTATACTAGTAATGCATGAAAACAAAGTTGAAAACATTAACTATTCCATCTTGACTTAATGATCAGCCGATGACCCCATTATGGCTTATACCATACACATAAAAATAAGGCACTAAAAAGGGTTAATTTAAAAATAACAAGACCTATATATAGATGGAACACGTACACAATTCCATACTCTAACCCCTACTTCCATAAATGCTTGCACTCCACACCACATTCCAACTGGTTACCTTAATAAAAAAATCCAAAACATGCAGCAATTCAAACTTCGACAATATCCCATATATTCTCAAATCATTAAAATATAAGTGAAAGAATCTAGCTTGGGATTGAGTCGCAGTTGTTATATTGTTTAAACTATCGCAAGAATACTGCCAAAGATAAGAGCATGTCTTCGATTGTGACAACTCAACTAACTGTTTTTAATAACTGACGTCAAATAGTTAGAATTATCCATCCGCAAGTTTGTCCTAACAAAATCAAAAGCCTTAGCTATTGGTTTAGCCTTTCCACTCCACCAAACATCCTTGTCTCTCTTCTACCTCATTTCCATAAGCCAACTCATCTTAGATCATATTAAACCCAGCTTTTGTCAGCTTACTCAAATTGCTGGTCACATATCCAGATAAAGGAGGAGTGTTGTAGAAGGTTGACCACCATCTAAAACTAGTTAATTTACGATGAAACAAAAAAATAACTATTCCACAAATTCTTCGTTCTGTTAATGTCATTCCAAGAGCAAGGTTACACAGAAGACTTACTGAAAGTTAATTGATAATGGCTCTCACCAGGATGGTGCATGCACACCAACACACACACACACATATATAATTAGATTTAACCAAAATGACTAATCTAATTTCAGAAACTTCCTTGAGGACCAACTACGTTTATCATAAATTCTTTTAAACATTGATGACAGCGGTGCATGTGATAATCACCATCAAATCTCCTCCCTCAACTAACATTTGTAATCTACTATGCAAATTTTTAACTCCTTTCAACCTATTTCTATTGGACTTCATCTTTAAGCATCCACACTTTTAAGCAAACATCCAGTATTGCACTCTTGTAAATGCTCTTTTTTTCTTTCCTAATAAGTAGTGCATACTTCACTATCATGCAAAGCAAGTGTACACTCACAGCTCATTAGACACGTATAACTAATTTTACATGTAATTTAGGGGGAGAACACTTAAGCATGGAAACGATGCTCAAATGCAGATGCTACATAAACTCTTTCCTTCTCCATTAAGTGCTAATAACTTATCTACCATCCTAAACACCCTGTGCTTTCCATGCTCAAGTGCAGATGCTACGTGAACTCTTTCCTTCCCCGTGATTAAGTGCTAAAAACTTATCTACCATGTAAAACACCAGGTGTTTTCCATGCTCAAGGGAAGATGATACGTAACTCTTTCCTTCTCCATGATTAAGTGCTAATAACTAATCTACCATGCAAAACACCACATGGCTGCATGATTCAATTACATTTCTGTTTAGCCCACTAGCTAATAGAGACACATTTATCATTCCTAAAAGTTCTTCAAACAGGTGATTGACGAAGAATCAATAATTCCTACTTCTTCCAAGTGCAGGATAAGTCCAGTAACACAAAACCCACCAAAAGTGGATAAAAGTTGCTTACCGGAAACTACACATTGTCAACTTGAAATATTAATAGATTTCTTGAACAATGAATTTCTTTTCTAAAATAAGAATCAACTACTTTGCCAACCTCTAAAAATTTTATTTAACATGTATAAATAATCTATCCAGAACCACCACCACCAACAACAACATACCCAGCATAATCCCACAAGTGGGGTTTAGGGAGGGTAGTGTGTATGTAGACCTTACCCCTACCTTGGGAGGTAGAGAGGTTGTTTCCGATAAACCCTCCATAAGCAAAAAGAATTGTGATTTAGAACCAATAAACTAAAAATCCTAGTTCTTCCTCTGGTACCACCCTCCACCTCCCCTCACCCAAAAAAGGAAACCCTAAAAGGATCCAAAATCATTCACATAGGGAATCTACACAATCTACACAAATTGATTGTATATGTAATTTTGATTCTACAATCATAAATTCGCAAACACAAAACACAACAAGGAACTACAAAGACAAACATTCATAAACTAATCAAACTTCCACAAGTTACACTAACCTGGTTCAACTTTCCTTTGGTTCTTCAATCATACACACAAAGAATTCAGCAGAATCAACAACCCATCTGCACCAAAAATCAATGGAAACACAAGAAAAATCAAAACTTTAATCCATCAAACAAAAAAAACCAACAAGAACCACTAAACCTAAAACCCCAAATTGATCCACAAGACACAAAGCAGAAAAAAGATCAAGAATTTAGTAAAAATGATTTCTTTCAACACAAACTTTACAGAAACAGGCAAAGAAGGACATAAAAATCAACACTTTAACTTTACATAGAGCAAAAAAAGTAACCCCAAGAGCAAAAACAAAGAATTTCACCTGAAAATGCCAGAAAAATCAAAACTTTATAAACAAAAATCAGATAAACCCAACAAGAACTACTAGACTAAAAAACCCAAATTGATCCACAAGACACAGAGCAGAAAAAAGATAAAGAATTTAGTAAAAATGATTATTTTTTTTTAATACACAAACTCTACAGAAACAGGCAAAGAAGCACATAAAAATCAAAACTTCAAGTTTACATAAAGCAAAAAAAGTAATCCCAAGAACTAAAACCAATGAATTTCACCTGAAAATGCCAGAAAAACAAAAGGGGTTCTGAAACTCGAAAACAAAAAAATAAACACTCTTCACAGCTTATATAGAGTATCTCACCTAGAAGATTCCGCCTTAGAATCAAAAGAATCAAATTTACAAAATCACAAGAATTGTATTTTAGGGAAAAAAACATAATTCTCTAGAGAAATAAAACTTTTGCCAAAAAAAAAGAAAAATAGGAACATAAAGATAAACAATTGGGCTTAAGCAAAATGAGCAGATGGGCCAAGTTATAAAATATCCTAATTAAGAACATGTCAAATTAAGTAATTAAATGAAAGGAGAAAATTACGCGGATAAGCAGATATATACGTTGGTAATTAGCTATTATAGCTATAGTTTGAATTAGTTACCACTCGCAACCTCTTTTTAGCTATAATTATGTGCACCTCTCTCTTCTCTTCCTCTCTTCCTCTCTCTCTCTTTTCTCTCCTCTCTTATACATATACAAATTATACATATACATATACAATTATATGACAAATATACAAATACAATTCATCTCTCTCCCTCTTTGCCCTCTCTCGCTCATCTCTCTCTTGCCTCTTCCAATCCCACTCGCAAGATAGACAAATAAATATGTATATCAGTTACATATATATGACAGATATACAAATACAATGCACATCTCTCTACTCTCTACTCTCTGCCATCTTTCATTCACCTCTCTTATCCCTCTCTCAATCTCGCTCGTCTCTCTGCCTCTAACATGAAGCTACGAATCGTAAGAGCAAACTATAGTTATGGAGCCTAATTAAGTTATTTTTAGTGGCTATTTGCGAAAATTCCCTAAATGAAATACTACATGAGATATGTACAATAGGATTGGTGTTGGCAAAATGAGTTCATATGGCGGGTTAAAATTCAATTCGTTTCTTTTTACAAATCATTTCAACTCGTCCAAAACTCAACTCAAACTGTCCATTTACCGCCACAAAATATGATATTGAATTATGAATTAGCTTTGAACCATATATACTAATTAATCAAACAAAAAAAACAAAGAATTTTATTTGAATACTGATATTAAACTTGAAATTAACCAAGAAAAAAAGCACATAACTTTGTAATGACTTTAGACGCGTGTCACGTCCGAAGTTAATTTTAACAATGCCTAATTTTAGATAAATATATTTGAATGTTTTAAGAAAATGTAATTTCAGATATAATGTCTGAAATTCAACCTTAACTTCAAACACCGCTTGTTTTAAAGTTTTTCGAATTGAGTAGACTTGACAATTTTTACGTGTTGCTAATATGATTCAAATAGTGATTTCAAAATCAAGTATATGTGCATTTCGCCCACTAGGAAACTAACTCTGTGAAAGCCTATCATTAAGGATCTAAAAAGAGAGAAATTTCATAGAAGGCTATAGTATATGTGAATATTATGTCGTTCAGTGAGATTTTTGCCATTTACATAATATTACTTTTTTTTCTTTTTTTATATTAGAGTTCTGACGCAATTGTATCAAAGATACAATTTAGATTGTTGCTATTAAATATGCAAGTCCTTAATTGATGCGAGCAATCAATGCAATAATGTAAACAATCATATTAATTAACGAAATTTACACTATCGATTTGTTGTGAAGTTGAAAACAAGACAACAAATTAAAATAATCTATAAAATTTTCATAACCAAAATCTAATAATTCTTATTTACCCTATTGACTTCATTTTCTTTTTGTTTACCAGGGGTTGTGGATGAAGTATCAAAGTTAGTATTGTTGTGGTGTATCAACTATATATATTAACCATTTAAGTTTTGATACGACATTTCAGGATTTGGAACACTAACAACAATTCCTTAGATAATTGATGGTATCACGATACCTTTCTGATACATTACATCATGATACATTTTTGATACACGATGCATCATGCATGAAACCATTTTGGGAGTTGGGGGAGTTGTACGTGAAATTTCACCTTTTTTTGCACATATATTGGGCATTTAGGATCCATTTTACAGGAATTAGGCAATTTTCCATAATTTTTTTGGTGATATGGCTTTCAAATGATTTTTTTGTCAACCTTTACGGAGGCATCCATAGGGAATTGGGGGAGCAATCGGTAAAGTCTCACCATATTTTGCACATACTTTGGATATTTAGGAATCATTTTATAGAAATTAGGCGATTTTCTAAAATTTTTGTGTGTGTTAGCCTATTATTATTTTAGTGATATGGCTTCCGGACTATGTTTTTTCAAAATCTATATGGAATCCCCTGTAAGGAGTGAGGGGCAGTACGAGAAGCCTAAACATTTTTGCACATATTTTGGACATTAAAGAGCCATTTTACGGGAATTAGGTGACTTTCTCAGTTTTTCGTGTGTGTTAGCCCATGAATAATTTTGGTGATATGACTTTCGAGCGATTTTTTTGCAAAACCTTAACAGAACCCTCCATAGGGACTTAGGGAGTTAAGAAAGCAGTATATAAAGTCTCACCATTTTTTGCACATATTTTATGCATTCAGGATCCGTTTTACAGGAATTAGGCGGTTTTCTCAGTTTTCGTGTGTGTTAGCCCATAAATATTTTTGTGATATGGTTTCCGGAAGATTTTTGGCAAAGTCTTTATGGAACCCTTAGTAGGGAGTTCGGGGAGCAGTACATGAAGCCTCACCATTTTTTGTACATATTTGGACATTTATGAGCCATTTTAGAGAAATTAGGCGATTTTCTCAATTTTTGTATGTTTTAGCCCATGAATATTGTGGTGATATGATTTTTGGATGATTTTTTTGCAAAATCTTTACGAAACCCTCTGTAGGGAGTTGGAGGAGCCCTACGAAAAGTCTCACCATTGTTGCACATATTTTGGGCACTTATGATCCATTTTACAGGAATTAGGCGTTTTTTCCGTTTTTCCTGCATGTTAGCCCATAAATTTTGGTGATATGACTTTCTTAGATAATTATTTTAGATAGTTTCAAATATATATACAATAAAATAAGTTTACAAGAAATATAGCTATATTATATTTACATAAAAAAAAATAGCCAAAAGTCATAGGAAGTATACACTGACTATATAATATAGTTTGCCAAAAGTTATGGAAAATATACACTGACTATACATTATGATATACTCAAATTACTGAATATAGCTCAATTATATATGAAGTGTATATATTGAGTATACATGAAGTATACATTGACTATTCAATCTTAATCAACTCAAAAGCACCTCGAAACAATCTCAAAATTTAGATATGAAATCCTCTCGATGTGACTGGTCTTTTGATATAAAAGAGAAGAAGACGACAAATGCGAAGAAGAAGGACAAAGAAAATTACTAGTTTTTTTTTTATATAATTAAGTTTGTCGAATGTTCTTTTGGAGTAATTAACCCTATTTTAAAATAGAATTATAAGGAATAAGTATAAAGTTTATGTTTGCCTAGTTGTATAAATTTTCCTTTATATAAACATCCTTACGTAATTGGGATTCAACTTTTCATGGTATTGGGCCAAGAAACTATTGGGTTGTCCCAATTTCTCTAAAATATATGGTAAGATGAATAAGATTGTAAGAAGTACTAGGAAATTTAATAACTAAGTAGTCCTAAAATATATGGTAAGTGGAAGAGAAGATATATGATAAAGAAGTAGGGAAAATTGTATATAATAGACAATTATTAATTCAAATTAAATGTAATAACCACAGTTTGATTTAATTGTACCCCGTAGCAAACTGTTGCTATTTCGCCTCTCTCCCTGGTGAATCCCGCTCGCCACTCTCGGCAGTCTCTCCCTCGCCTCTCTTGCTTTTATACAAACGCAAATGTATAAAATGCGTTTGTGTTTGTATAAAGCGAGAGAAAATTGTATGTATACATATATTTTCATTCCCCTCTCTCCCCTCTCCTAGATCTCACTCGCCACTCTCACTAGCCTCTCTCACTTTATACAAACACAAATGTATACATTGCGTTTGTGTTTGTATAAAGCGAGAGAAAATTGTATATACAAATACAAATACATATATTTTCGTCCTATACACTTATGATTATACAAATACAAATCTTCCCCTACCCAGTTTTCTTTTGTCTTTCTCTCTTTTCTCGCTTTATACAAACACATATTGTACAATTGATTCTTTTGTATATGTATACCGAAACAGATTATACAATTGCTTCTTTTGTATTTATGTATAGCAAAATATACATATTAATAGTCATAGCAAACATAAAGTTTTCTATGGAGCGCAATTATGCAAACTATAGCTTTAACATACAAATATGATTTTTGTGTTTGTTATATGTGAAAGTTTCTCTAAGAAGTATTAGTAAAATTATTAATTAAGGAATCTCAAAATAAATGATAATAAATACTTAGAGAATTAATAATTAAGGAATCAAGGAGTCCTAAAATGTACGGTAAGAGCAAATGAAAAAATATGGTAAGAAGTATTAGATTTTTTAATAATTAAGTAGTCGTAAAATATATAATAAGAAATATTATGAGAATTAATAATTAAGAAATTAAGGAGTTCTAAAATATATGATAAGAAGTATTAGGAAAATTAATAATTAATAAATCCTAAAATATATGGTAAAAGTAAGAGGAAAATATATGGTAAGAAGATTATGGAAAATCAATAATTAAGTAGTCCCAAAATATATGATAAGAAATATCAAGAGAACTTATAATTAAATAATCAAGTAGTCCTAAAATATATGGTATGAAAAGGTATTTTGTAAGTGAGATTTGTGAAGGATAAAATTATATGCAAATCTTATACTTATTTTTGTAAAATAGAGAGATTATTTTTGATGAACTCTTAGCTAGCTGAAACGAGAAGTTATTCAAAGTAAAATTATATAAGAATTTTTTTAGATACAAAGTAAATGAAATAATATATAGTAAAATGCATTGAAAAATAAGAAACTACACAGTTATTAAATACTACTACGAATAAGTAGGGGTGTTCACGGTTTGGATAAAAACTGATTCATACCGATAAAATAAAATTGATTTTATTTGGGTTTGGTTTTAGATTTTTGAAAACCGATAGTATTTGGTTTGGTTATGGGTTTATTTGAAAAAACCAAAGAAGTAACCGAACCGATGAATTATATACATATATTTTATTAATATATATATATACTTAATATATTGTTTTTATAAACTATTTTAAAGATCTTATACATATTTTCATTAAAATTTCTTTATAATTTACTTATTGAAAGCAAAAATGTCCAAGATGAAACATTTATCTTATTGATTTCATGTATATGAGTGTCTAT
>JAJOOE010020545.1:0-14159 GCA_036250405.1 Solanum raphanifolium
ACAATTCAAAGGAGGAAACATCAACTCCAACTTAAACACACTCAATGCATCATAAGGAAGTAGGAACTACATCTAACAATCCATTATGCATGAAACATTTAAACATTTCTCATGGTTTAGGAGGAACTACCTTCTCCAATCTAAAAGCATTCTCAACACAATATCATGGAACCATTATGCCATTTACTCAAGAAAAGCATATACATATAAAACATGTTCATCAATTCATCTCATGAAGCATATAGACAATTCGTACTCAATGCACAACATCATGAGGAACATCAATCATATAAAACTCATTTTCTTACTAAACATAAATTTCTCAAGAACATGCATAACATAGGGGAAATCATGGATAAACTCACATAATAGACATGACTCCGAAAACAAGGAAACACAAGAGGAACTACTTACCTGAAGATAGAATAGGAGTAGAAGGAAAAAAATGAGGATATCGGGACTTCATATTGGCCTCGGACTCCCAAGTAGCACCGTCAACTAAGTGATATCTCCATAAAACCTTTATGTAATCTATTTCCTTGTTTCTCAATATCTTGACTTGCCGGTCTAGGATCTTTATCGGAACCTCTTCATATGAAAGACTTTCGTCAACTCCCAACCCTTTTAGGGGAATTAAGGATGCCGGATCTCCAATACACTTCTTAAGCATAGAAACATGAAATACCGGATGAACCGGAGCTAACTCATTTGGAAAATATAACTCATAGGCAACTTTACCAATACGTCTCAAAATTTGGTATGGGCCTCCAAACCGGGGACTAAGTTTCCCCTTCTTGCCAAACCTCGTCAAACCCTTCATGGGTGAGATTTTTAGATAGACGCAATCATTAAGCTTAAATTCTAGATCCCTTCTTCTCACATTAGCATAAGACTTTTGTCTACTTTGAGCCATTCTCAACCTCTCTCTAATGAGGTGAACTTTCTCAATGGCTTCATAAACTAGCTCGGGACCTATCAAAGCAACTTCACCCACCCAAAACCAACCAACGGGAGACCTACATCTCCTACTATACAAGTCTTTAATGGGAGCCATACAGATACTTGAGTGATAGCTGTTATTGTAGGCAAACTTTATTAATGGCAAGTGGTCATCCCAATTACCCTTGAAGTCTATTACACATGCCCTTAACATATCTTCCAATGATTGGATGGTACGCTCTTCTTTCCCATTGGTTTGGGGATGAAAAGTCATGCTAAGCTTAACCTTAGTGCCAAGACGTTTTTGGAATGACTTCCAAAAGTGAGAAGTAAATTGGGTACCCCGATCGAAAATAATGGATAAAGGAACCCCATGCAACTTCACCATTTCCCTCATGTATAGCTTAGCATAGTATTCCGCCGAAAAAGAAACCTTGAGGGGAAGAAAGTGAGTTGATTTTTTCATCCGATCTACAATGACCCAAATAGAATCATGTTGTCTCCAGATGCTAGGCAAACCAACAATAAAGTCCATGTTTACATTTTCCCACTTCTAAGTGGGAATATCTATATCTTGGGATAAGCCTTCCGGCCTTTGATGCTCAACCTTAACTTGTTGACAATTAGGAAACTTGGCCACAAATCCCGCAATATTTTTCTTTATCCCATTCCACCAATAAACTTCTCGGATATCATGGTACATCTTGGTGGCTCTCGGGTGAATTAGGATCGAATACCGAGAACTATGGGCTTACTCTAAAATATGTTCCCTCAAATCCTCAACATTCGGAACACATAACCGACCTTGATACTTAAGCACCCCATCTCCACCTTGGGAGGAAGCCTCAACGAACTTCTTAAGTACCACCTCTTTCAACTCAACTAGTATGGATCAAGACCTTGCTTAAACTTCACATCCATCACAAAGGATGAATCGGAACCATTATGGACCATGACACCACCCTTGGTGGAATCCACTAGTTGAACATACCTAGTCGGGCCAACCTATGCACATCACGAGCCAACTCTTTCTTTTCATCCTCTACTTGAGCCACACTACCCATGGACAATCTACTAAGAGCATCCGCTACCCCATTAAATTTACCGGGGTGATAAAGGACACTTATATCATAATCCTTCAAAAGTTATAGCCACCTTCTTTGGCGAAGATTCAAGTCCTTTTGACTAAACACATATTATAGACTCTTACGATCGGTGAAAACATCCATATGGACCCCATACAAATAATGCCTCCATATTCTTAATGAAAACAGAATCGCCGCTAACTCAAGGTCATGGGTAGGATAATTCTTCTCATGGACTTTAAGTTGCCTTGAAGCATAGGCAATCACCTTAACATTTTGCATAAGCACACATCCCAACCCAACTCTAGAGGCATCAAAATACACCACAAAACCATTTGTACCTTCAGGTAAGGTCAACACCAGAGCGGAAGTCAGTCTATCTTTCAACTCTTGGAAACTTTTCTCACAAGCTTCTGACCACATGAACTTAGCCTTCTTTTGAGTCAAAGCTGTCAAAGGAGAAGCAATGGATGAAAATCCCTCAATAAACCTTCTATAGTAATTGGCCAAACCCAAAAAGCTTTTAACGTCGGAAGGAGTTAGAGGTCTAGGCCAAATTTTGACCGCATATGTCTTCTTAGGATCTACCTCAATCCCCTTGCTTGACACAATATGACAAAGGAAAGCTACGGACCTTAACAAATATTCACACTTCCTAAACTTTGCAAAAAGTTGTGGCTCCTTAAGAACTTGCAACATAATTCTCAAATGGTCCACATGTTCAATCTCACTCCTGGAATAGATCAAAATATCATCAATAAACACAATTACGAACATATCAAGGTATTGTCTAAACATCCTATTCATCAAATCCATAAATGTCGTCGGAGCATTCGTCAACGCAAACGACATTATCAAAAACTCATAATGACCATATCGGGTTTGAAAAACAGTGTTTGGAATATCATCCCCTTTCACCCTCAATTGGTGATAACCTGAACGAAGATCAATCTTAGAGAAATAACTAGCCCCTTAAAGTTGGTCAAACAAGTAATCAATTCTTGGAAGAGGATATTTGTTCTTAATGGTCACTTTGTTCAATTGACGATAATCAATACATATTCTAAGATACCTATCTTTCTTTCTAACAAACAACACCGGAGCACCCCATGGAGAGATACTCGTTCGGATTAAACCCTTATCTAACAAATCCTTTAGTCGCTTATTCAACTCTTTTAACTCCACCGGAGCCATTCTATAAGGATGAATAGAGATATGTTGCGTATCCGGAAGAAGGTCAATACCAAAACCTATTTCCTGCTCAGGAGGAATACCGGGCAAATCATCGGGGAAAACTTCTGGGAACTTATTAACAATGGGAACCGACTCAAGTGAATGGGTTTCAGAATCTACATCCCTCACCCTAATAACAAGGTAAAAGCAACCTTTCGAAATCATCTTTCTAACTTTAAGGTAGGACAAAAATTGACCTCTAGGTATAGAATTTCCCCATATCTAATCTAAGATAGGCTCATTCGGAAATTGGAATCTAACTACCCTAGTTCTTCAATCAATAGAGGCATAACATGCATGCAACCAATCCATACCAAGAATCACATCAAAATTTAACATGTAAAGCTCTACCAAGTCAACAGGAGTAACTCTATGGGATAAGGGAGTGGGACAACTTCTATAAACCCTCTTAGCCACCACAGAATCACCAATATGAGTAGAGACAAATAAAGATTCTGATAATAATTTTAGAGGAACATCAAACCTCATAGCCACATAGGGCGTCACAAAATATAAAGTAGCACCGGGATCCAACAAGACATTCACATAAATAAGAAAGACTTTTAAGATACCAGTCACTACATCCGGGGAACTTTCTTGTTCACCACGGGTTTTGAGAGAATATAAGAGGTTTTGCTTGGGAGCACTAGAGTTTGATCCACTTGGAGGAGCTTGCTTGCCCTATCTTCCTTTAACCTTAATCATCGCAGAATCTCTCATCTTGTTACCACTCTTTCCACAACCAAAGCAACCATCCGTGCCATCTAGGAACTTACCATCATGATTCCTTCCACAATTTTCACAAATATGCCTAGTCACATAAGAGCCACTACCATTACCTCCTTAAGATTTAGGGTTGGACACCCTATCCTTGTTGACCCTTAGAGGAGCGCTAGAGGAACCTTAGTTCGAAAACTTTTGTCTAAACCTTGGTCGACCTTGTCTATCGGACCTAGTATTGGAGAAGTTTCCATCACCGTTCCTAGCTCTTTTCACCTCTCTATTATTTTCCTTGAGTTTCTCTTCCTCTATTTGTTGGGCATGTACCATGAGACGTGAAATATCCATATCTTGAACAAGCATTGTCGTACGACATTCTTTGACCACTATGTCGAAGATTCCCATCACAAATTTATTCATCTTAGCTCTTGAATCCGCCACCATAGTTGGAGCATACTTTGATAGTTGGGTGAACTTTAGAGCATATTTCCTCACACTCATACTTCCTTGATGAAGGTTATTGAACTCTTGCATCTTAGCTTCCCTCAACTCAAGGGGGAAAAATCTATCAAGAAACTCCGATTTAAACATCTCCCACTCTACAGGACCCGCTCCTACCAGCCTCCCCTCCTTCCATTGGTTATACCACAGTTGGGCAACACCTTTTAATTGGTAAGAGGATAACTCCTCCTTCTCTTCCGGAGTCAGCCCCAAAATAGCAAGTACCTTATCGACCTTATCTATAAACTCTTGAGGATCTTCCTCAATTTTAGAGGCATTAAATTCCAGGGGTTTCATTCTTACAAAATCCCTCACTCTTGAAGCTGTCGAATTCACATTAGGATTCACTAGAGCTACAACCTCTCTATTGGCTTGAGCCATCATGGCCTGAGCCAATACTTGAAGAGTCGCCCTAAACTTCGCATCAGTAACATTCTCAACCAAAGGATCAACCAGAGTTTGATGAGCTTGGGGAGGATCTCGTTGTTCCACCTTATCACTCTCCATCCTTCTAGCGTTAGCCTTTATGGTATTCATATCCTGAAGAACGTAGGCAAGGATTATGAGAGATATCTTATAGAGTTAAACTCTATGGAACGACTTAGATTAATGAAGAAGTGAAGTTTCCTAATCATGTTGTAGCCTATCATTCATAAATGTGGCGTGTTTCACACGTATTAACAAGATTCTATTAGACGTGGCTTATGAGACGTCATCCTAGGATCATTCTAAACCCTGTGCTCTGATTACCAAGTTTGTCACGACCCAGAGGTACCCCCTAGATGTAACACGACGTATAGAAACCCCAAGGACACCGTACAAGCCACTTAGTTCTCATAACATCAGCAATAGAACAATAAGAGTAAATACACAATTCAAGTCTAAAAAGTTTCATAAAAGAAAGTGGAAGTCTAGACACTTATTCTTAGTAGAGCCATTTATTATAATCTTTGAATGAAATACGGCCTAGCCCATACAACATTTCCTAAAAGGGAAAGTACATGAAAGGAATTACAACATATGAAAAAGCTTTCCTCGAACCATGAGGACTCACTATGCTAGGAGGATACTCAAGTCCAAGCTCTAGCCTCAAGAATGATCACCTCAAGAACCGAACCCTACACATGGGGAAAATGTAGGAAAAGTAGGTGTTAGTACAAAAATGCACTAAGTATGATAGCCATGCAGAAAAATATTGAAAATATGAAAAAATGAACATTCCATTTGAAAGCATGCAATTTATCAAGTTTAAACATCATCATAAAGAGAGTGGAAAAATAGAACTCATAAATATAGTCAACACAGTCATCATCATCTTTAAAACCTTGAAAACTCATATAAAAGCTTCTTGAGTAACCATATTTCATAACTCATATTCTTTTTCTTGTTGTTGTGGGAATAAGCCTTAATTGACATGAGACAATGTGAGCTATACATGGTCCCACACTGAAAAGGGGTGTCTTACTTGCCTAAGGTAGAACCATACTTTAAGCTTAGATGGATCCACTAGCGAAATAACCTATGGGGGCATATAGTTTATGGGATAAGTAGATTGTTACTAGAAACCCGAACTCAACTTGCATAACAAGACTCTATCTCATGAGACATACCTTGGGAACAAGGACTCAACTAGTGTAAAAGGATCCATAGGGAAGCTGGACTTAACTAGTGTAAAAGCTTCCATCTCATATTTAATATCCACTCGGTGCTAAGTATTAATTCCCACGGAATACATATTAAGTCTTGACTTAATTCATATTCATGCTTAATTCATAAGATAACTCTAAGATCATGCTTGAGAATAACCTTTCACCGTCCATGTCTATGTATAAGTCTAATAGGTGAGAAAGCCTTTCAACCTTAGAACCTTCATATTGGGAGAAACACTTTCACATCATATCATATCAAATCATATTCATGCATAAGTGTGTATATGAGAATATCCTTTCATCAACACAACAACTACATCATAATCATACACACTTCACTCTCAAAGTGTTCTTAAAACATATACATAGATTCCATAACATACATCATTCTCATACTTTACCCTTTCAAGGTTTAAAGCTCATATCAAATCAACACATCTATAATTCAATATATTTGACATGGATATCATCACAATTCAAGTAACCCAGTCACTACATGCATAATTTCATAACATTGCTCTTTCTTAAAAAAAAGACCTACATCACAAATTACAATTGAGTACTATAGGGATTTCATGGGTTCTTGGGGATTCATCATAATAACCATAGGAAATCATCAATTTATACTTAAAATAACATAATTCAATCATTAGAATTGATTTTGTAAGGAACCCATGACTTTGGAATCAAACCCTAACTTTTGGGGATTTCTATCTTTGAAATTGAGACTTTGAAGGGACTCCATGGATGAAAGACTAATATACCTTGATCACAAAGCCCTATGAATTTGGTGTGAAAAACCTTTCTTCTTGAACCCTAGCTTCTCTCCTTGTTCTTCTTCTTCTGTTTCTTCTTTGTGTCTTCTAAAGAGAGAATTTTTTAGAGGAGAGCTTTTGGGAATTAATTTGGTTTTTGGAAATAATGAGATGAATAGGTTGGTTTCTGAGTAAATATGAGTTATATAGTGACCCTAAGTTAAGGAAAAATGACCTCACTTAAGTTGGACTAAAATCGGAATGACCCAAAACACCTTTCACTTTAAGTGAGCTGCCAGGTCTTACGTGGGGCCCCACAAGCCGTGGTCTCCTTCGTGGACTTGAGGCAGTGGCTAGGTGTCACGACCCAGGGGTACACCCTATATGTAACATGGCACATAAAACCTCGAAGGACTCCATGTAATCCACTCAGGATATCATAACATAATATAAAAGAAAAGTGTGGACATTTAAAAATATTTTTCATAATAATCGAAGTCTCATAAAATGAAGCGGAAGTCTTTAACACTTTGTCTCAAACCATCTAAAACAATTTTCAATAACACTTGGGACATAGCCCATACAATAGTCTAAAACATAAATGAAAGACATAAATAAAAGGTGATCAAATCCTCGATGCTATGATAAGAATGTAGGGAAGAGTATGCGTTAGTACAAAATGTAATAAATATGATAGCTCGCATAATACCATAAGAGCATAACATAAGGGTTAGTCAACGTAAGATATATACCATAATCATAAGAGATACTTTATAAAACCTAAATTATAAGCATAAGACACACCAACATAGTCATAGGCATAATATCCAACATAGGCATTATACAAAATTTTTTCAACCCTTAGCCCTTCATATCATAAGAGAACTACTTCTCAAGTAACCTTAAAGCATACTTGTGCAATGCATGAATAAGGCCCCATAATCTCATCCATACTAAATACCACTTTTAGGTTATCATAAACATACTTACCATCTTTTGATCTCACCCTTAGCTTAATTCTCATAGACAAGGGAACCTTCACCTTTAGTCCAACATATCATGGAAGACAACTATAGCAACAATCCAAGATAAGCATACAACATATAAGAGAAGACTTCATAAGTAGCTTCAAGTAATACTTGTGCAATGCATGGATAATACCCCATAATCCCACCCATATTAAGTACCACTTTAGGCAATCATACATAAATGATTTCTATTCGTCATTTTTAGGCTACAAAGGAATAGCATCATACTAGGCTAGAGCAAGCTAATCATCTAGCTAACATAACTACATTATGCTAAGCCAAGCTATCATGGAAAGCGTACTATTATGCAAGTTCAAGTTATTCAAGGAAGGATACTATTGCTCCATCCAAGCTACCATGAATTGATTTGGCCTAACCAAGTCATGCTACCATGCAAGTATTCTATGATACTAGTGTAATCTACCATTAGGAAGAGTATGATTTCTATATCCAAGGCTACCATTTGATCTTATACTCAAGCTACCATTAAATGGTCTTACCTTACCAAGTCAAGCTATTCATCAAAGGATCTTATGTCACAACTTCAACCTATTCTAGTCTAGCATGCTTGATTCGTTTTAGGTGAGCAAACCTTTCAACCTAGAATCATTCTATGTGACAAAACCTTTCACATCATGTTCATTATGTGTTCATCAGAATAGCCTTTCAATCAACACATCTACATATCATAATCATAGACACTTCACTCTCAAAGTGTCCATAGAGTATTTACATAGGTTCTATAAGAACATGCATAATCTCATACTTTCATGATCTAGGCTATGTGGGTAAAGTCCTTCCACTATAATTCTATCTAGTAGTCTTCCATTATCATATAAGCTTCACTCTTTAAAGCCCTAACATACATAATTCATCATATTGGATTTACTTTCGTAACCCTAGTAATCAATATTAATGACTACAAGACTTACTCTCAAAGCTTTACTTCTTGCAATCATCATACCTACCTAGATTATAAGGCATTCTAATCACATGTTTTATTCTTAAGTGATTCTAGTCATATATCATCATAAGGTTCAATCACAAGCCTTACTAGTCATATTCATCACATATACATTATTCTAATTCAATTCATGTCTATATTCTTTTATTCTTGAACAATTACTATACATGTCATCAATTCTAGAAGATCATCTGTGAATCCTCAGTTTCCCTTCACAAGGCATAAACCCACATTTCTTCAATTTAATCAATTAGACTAGGGTTAACCATGAAAACATGTAATTTCTTCATAATAACATGATTCACTACTAATTCAATCATAAACAATCAATATCCACTCAATTGGATCCATATTCAACTTAACACACAATATTGCAAGGAACCCTAACTTGAATTGGGGATTTCATATTCACAATTATGGAATAACTAGGGGACTCCATGGATGGAAGAATCCATGCATGAATAAGCTATCATACCTTGATTATAAAGCCTTACAAATCTTGCAACAATGGAGTCTTGACTTGACCTAGCTTTATTCTCTTCTTCTTCTTCACTTTCTACAGAGAGGATTTTTGAGAGGGAATTGGGTTCCTTTTGGGGGTCTTGAAATAATGATTTGGAATGACTAAATTAAGGGCCTGAAGTCTTTATATAGTTGGTCTAAGTAAGGATAAAATGACAGCACTTAATCCCTAATTAATTCCAGAAATTTCAACTAAGCCAACACTTAACCGTTTAAAACATGCACATTGCCTCACCCACGAGACCACACCCATTGGCCGTGGGTGGACCCTCAGGGCATTCTAGTCATCCGTGGATGGTGGTATGCAACATAACTATGGGACCCTGACCCACGACTCCTTACCCATGGGGTGTGCGCCCCCCTACGGGGCATGGGTCCCTTTCGTGAGTGGACTGTTTTGGGCAGTCTACTAGGATCCTCTTCAAGGACCCTTGGTTGGTCCTTGGGGAGTCATACCTTGATGTTCTAACCCGAAACCCTTCATTCTAAGTATGGGAAGATAAATTCATGACTCTAACCCTAACGTCAAGCTCTAGTTTAGTCTAGTAGTGTCTGGGGTTTTACAATATCTCCCCCTTGGGAACATTCATCCTCGAATGACGATTCTAAAGGCCTCTTAAAGGAAACGACTCTAGACTAGTAGCCCATCATGAATGCAACACATCTAAATGTACACATCCAAGGAGGAAAACTTCAACTCTAAGATAAACATACTGAATGCAAGATAATGAAGTAGGAACTACATCTAACAACCTAAAATGCATGAGATTCTCATAACTGGTCATGTTCAAGAAGGAACTACCATATCCTATCTAAAACATGCTCTACATATACTCATGGAGCCTATATTCAATTTACTCTCAAAAAGAATTCATTCAATGAGGAACTCTCAACTCCGAGCTAGGACATGTTCATCTATTCATATCTTCATCTCATCAAGTTCTATAGGCAACTGTACTCAATTCACTACAACATGAGGAAGAAAAATGCACATAAGCCATTTCTATCAAGACCTAAGCTTTTTAATGAACATGCATATAAAGAAAACATGGCCACACACATAAACACACAATGACCTTGCTATCTAGGCACACCATCTCCACCTTGGGAGTAAGCCTAGGTGGACTTTATAAGCACCATTACTTTCAATTCCAAGGTCAAATCAAGTTATCACTTAAGCTTTCACATCCATCACTCATGATGATTCTAAACTATGGTGAACTATACTACCACCTTTTATTGGATCCTACTAATTTAACATCTCAAGGTATCTTCTAAACACCCTATTCATAAATTCTTTCAATTTACCCAAAACTCAAACAAGGCCAAGTAGGGTTCTACTTACAATAACATAAAGCAACAATGGATCTCATTCATTCTAAAGATAACCTCAAAGTCTAGCATATCAAGCCACAAACGACAAGTAAGTCCGCAATCTAATAAAGCATAAAATACATACCGGTAGCAACATTAAGAGGTCACTCTTGTTCATCTCTAGCTTGAAGAGCATAGAACCTATTCATCTTTGAAGCATCGCCATCCAAACCACTAGGAGCAACTTGCTTACCCTCTCTTCTCGTAGCCTTTTCCTTTGGGCAATCTCTCATCTTGTGGCCACTTTCACCACAACTAAAGCAACCCTCTTTATCGGTCATACACCTACCCTCATGTCTCTTTCCACATCTAGCACAAGTAGGCCATAGGGACTCATTACTAATTCCTTGTGGCTTAGGGTAGACACCCTCTCTTCCTTATACTTAGAAGCATTAGAAGCACCTTGTCCGGAAAACCTTTGTCGATTCTTAGAGCGACCATGTCCATCAGACCCATCATGAAAGGACTTATCATCTTCCACTCTAGCCTCTTTTTCTCCCTAGATTTCTCTTCTTTGAGTTTTGATTCCTCAATTTGTGGGGTGTACACCATAAAATGTGAGATATCCATATCCTGAAGGAGAATTGACGTACGACATTCTTTTCCTACCATGTCGGACACGCCCTTCAAAAACCTACTCATCATATCCCTCGAATTTGCCACCATAGATGGAGAATACTTGGGTAAATTTCAGGGCATACTCCTTAACATTCATGCTACCTTGCTTAAGGTTAATGAACTCTTGCATTTTAGCCTCCCTCAACTCTAGGGTAAAGAACATATCAAGAAATGCCAATTTGAACACTTCCCACTCTATTGGACCAGCTCCTACATGTCTACTCTCTTTCCGTTGATTGTACCATACTTAAGCAACCCCTTTCAATTGGTAATAGGCTAGCTCCGCTTTCTCTACCGAAGTCACCCCCATAATAGCAAGCACTTTATATACCTCATCTATAAAAACCTTAGGATCCTCCTTCACTTTGGTGCCATAAAACTCTGGAGGGTTCATCCTTATAAAATCCCTCACTCTCAAAGCCGCGGAATTCACATTAGGGTTCACCGGAGGAACCACTTCCCTATTGACTTGAGTCGTCACGGCTTGATCTAAAACTTGAAAAGCCGCTCTAAACTCCGCATGAGTAACATTCTCAACTAAAGGATCGATTGGAGCTTGAGGAGGGGCTTGGAGAGGAACTTCTAGCTCCCTATTGTCTTCCTCATTCCTCCTAGCATTAGCCCTTGTAGTAGTCATATCCTGAAAACCATAGGGCACTGATTAGGAGAAATATCTAATAGAGCTAAACTCTACGGCATGACTTAGAATGAAGAAGTGAAGTTTCCTAAGCATCCAATAGCTTCTCATTCATAAATGTGGCGTGCTTCACACTTATGAAGAAGACTATACTACATGTGGTTTGAGACATTCTAAACCTTGTATTGAGATTACCAAGTTTGTCACGACCTAGGGTACACCCTAGATGTTACATGGCACATAGAACCCCGAAGGACTCCATGTAAGCCACTTAGCATATCATAACATATGATAATAGAAAATTGCAGAAATTTTAAAACATTTTTCATACCAATCGAAGTCTCATAAAATGAAGCGGAAGTCTTTAACACTTTGTCTCAAACCATCTAAAACAACTTTGAATAACTCTTGGGACATAACATATACAATATTCTAAAACATAAAAGAAAGACATAAAGGAAAGGTGATCAAATCCTTGATGCTATGAGGACTCACCAAGTCTTCAACTCCTTGCTTCTACTAAGAACCTAGCCACGAGAATGGAACTCAAGATCGTCGGACCCTACATTTGATAAGAAAGTAGGCAAGAGTATACGTTAGTACAAAATGTACTAAATATGATAGCTAGCATAAAACCATAAGAGCATAACATAAGGGTTACTCAACATAAGATATATGCCATAATCATAAGAGATACTTTATAAAACATAAACTATAAGAATAAGAGACAACAACATAGTCATAGGTATAATCTCCAACATAGGCATAATACAAGCATTTATGAACCCTTATCCCTTCATATCATATGAGGACTACTTCTCAAGTAACCTCAAAGCATACTTGTGCAATGCGTGAATAAGACCCCATAATCTCATCCATACTAAGTACCACTTTTAGGTTATCATAAACATACTTACCATCTTTGGACTCACCCTTAGCTTAATTCTCATAGACGAGGGTACATTCACCTTTAGTCCAACATATCATGGAAGGCAACTATAGCAACAATCCAAGCTAAGCATACAACGTATAAGAGAACACTTCATAAGTAGCTTCAAGTCATACTTGTGCAATGCATGGATAAGACCCTATAATCCCACCCATACTAAGTACTACTTTAGGCCATCATATGTAAATGATTTCTATTCATCATTTCTAGGCTACCAAGGAATAACTTCATACTATGCTTGACTAAGCTAATCATCTTGCTAACATAACTACATTATTCTAAACCAAGCTACCATGGAAAACATACTATCATGCAAGTCCAAGCTATTCAAGGGGAATACTATTGCTCCATCTTAGCTACCATGAATTGATTTGGCCTAACCAAGTCATGCTACCATGCAAGTATTCTATGATACTAGAGCAAGCTACCTTTAGGAAGAGTATGATTTCTCAATCCGAGGCTACCATGTGGTCTTATACTCAAGCTGCCATGAAATGGTCTTATCTTACCAAGTCAAGCTATTCATGAAGGGATCTTATGTCACAACTTCAAGCTATTCTACTCTAACATGCATGATGCATAGTAGCTGAGCAAACCTTTCAACATGGAATCATTATATGTGAGAAAACCTTTCACATCATGTTCATTATGTGTTCATGATACGCTCAAATTACACCTCCCTAAAGAAGCATAAGCGATCGTTATCAAGTAAAGAACCCAACTTGTAGGTTGGGGTCGAACTCACGAGGAAACTGGTTCAGACTTAACTTTAACTTACAGTTATATTCGTTTAGTCAAAGTACTTCTAGAAACAAGTAATAAATATGGGGGATTTGTGAAACAAATTGTAAGAATTCAGTAAGTAATCAGTAAACAAAAGTCAATTTTTGTTATTATCAAGATGAGAAAATTAACTAGGGTATACGAGTTCACCACAAGCTCATAACTAAGTATTCCTAGTAATAGCAATCCTTTCCTAGTGTATTACATGCAAAGTGATAAGTTAGGTATCTCTAAATCCTTGGTCCGGAATCTAGAGAATTTCACCCCACACCTTGGTACGGCTACGAGTGTATAATTTACTAACCCTTACCTTTACCTCATATTAGACATCATAATCGATGTTTGGCTTAGTTATTACTTCGCACCAATCGACACTAGCCTATTAGATAGTATCACACTAAA
>JAJOOE010020546.1:0-11788 GCA_036250405.1 Solanum raphanifolium
GCTAAACGTGAAGCCCCCACTCTCATTTTTCATGTTCACTCGGTGCTAAGCTCCAACTCCCTTTTTAAACATCTTTAAGCCTTTATTTAACATTAGTTTATAAAATAGGCTCTAGGGACTTAATCCCTCATATCATATAGCTCAAAGGTTTCTAAGATGAGAATGACCTTTCATCATAGAACCTATATTATGTGAGATTGACCTTAAACATAATCATACCATATTCATAACATAGTGTAGTTTAGAGTACAATTGAGGAAACCTTTCAAGAGACTCACTTTCACTAGATTATCATAAACCTTATTCATTCATTCATGTGTGTGTACATATGTGAGAAAGCCTTTCACATAAACACCTTTATACAACACATATTCATACATTGCTAATCATACACTTTGCATGCATAATAAGATGTAAGGGTGCATATAAGAGTTAACCTTTCAATAGACACCCTAACACATCATATTCATAGCTATACATGTAGAGTGTGTGTGTGTGCATATTGGTCCTCATAGTGATATAATAGCAACAACATTGATATTGAGTGCATTTCCCTTCAAGGGTTCACCACAAATTCACAATGTCACCAAATCATGAGCAATTCACATATAAAGCCCTTAGGGATTCTAGACCACACACCCACACTTCATCATAGGAGACAAGGACACATTCAACATTGAATAGGTACTCCTAACATGTATATGATCAAACATTCATATATGGGTCATATAGGTAGGGGTCATTCCACAATAGTACCTAACATAATCAGTCATGTAAATCACACCTTATATCTAATATTATCATTCACATTATACTCCTCATCATCAATAAACTTTGAACATAATGCTAGCATTGAGAATTTCATACATAACCTTCATAGTACAACTTTATAAGCATAGGCATCATAATCATCAATTCATTTCACATCTATTTCCTTCAAGGCCATGATCTCAACATGCATAGATAGACAAGAAGTAAACACCTCCACCATAAGTGGATCAAACCTCACAACATTAATTCTCATACTATAGACTAGAAGTTAGGTCAACTTACCAATTCTCCAAGCCATGATAACCATGGATCAATCCTCAACAATTCATAATCAATTGAAATAGGTAGCAATAGGAATCAACAATGTAATACAATAACATAAACATAATCTAAGTACAATTCTATAAACAAAGGAATCAACCCATAACTTTACCCATAAGGCCATACTCCTCAACTCATCAATACACCAACAATTCAACATTAATAAGTATAGATAATCATAGGAAACATCAATACAATCTAATATAAACATAATTTCACCAATAGAGATCATATTCACAAAGACCCACATCATAGGCCAATTTTGAGAATTTGGGGATCATGGGTTCTTTAAGAATTCATTTGAAAATTGTCTTAAAAACATTAATTCATCAATAGAATGATTTAGAAAATCGTTTGATAAGGAACCCATGTTAAGATTAAAAATTGGGAATTTTGGTCTTTGAATCACTTCTGAAAATCTTTGATAGAAGTCCTTGAATGATAGGTTATTCAAGAATCAAGAGTCACCATACCTTAATTATTGAAGACCCATGAAATTGAAGAAGAAATCAGTTGAAAACCCATCTTCTAGCTTGAGCTTCATCAAGGTCTTCAATGGAGTTTTTGAGAGAATCTATTTTGAGAGGGAAGGGTCAATTTGAAGAATGGGGTCTAATTTTAGGTTTTGGGGTTTAACCAACTTAAAATACCCTAAAATAGGTATAATAACCGTTTATAATAATTCCCCAAATTATCCAAACTATCCCTCACTTAGTTGGACCTTTTAAACAAGTCAAACTTGAGTTTTATTTTCGCAGATTTCGTCGGGAAACAAGTTCGCGATGCGGAGGTGTTCCCACAAGTTTTCTGGAAATTAAATTCGATACAGTAGAGTCCGCGACATGGACCAAAACTTTGGCCTATGGAGGAGCTAGTCCGCGACACGGACATGCTCCCTCCCTGTACATTTTCAAGATGCCTTGGCAACTTGCTTGGCCAAGGTTGGGGTCCTCCTCGGGGACCCTTAGGGTGGCCCCCGGGTCATCGTATACAAACATTTTGACCCTAAAAACATTTATTAAGACACTAGGGTCACCTCCACTGATTTTAGACTCCACCCAACACATAAAAACATGAACAACATACTAGAACACACCAACACGTAAAAGACTAGTTTCCGAACGTCTTGGTCGTCCCTTGACGTTTGACTTCCAAACTCTTTAAAACTGACTTAAAAGGCTATTATTAATTATTTTAAGAAGTTATTAATCCATAAAACCCATGTGAGGCTCTACTTTATCCTACTTCATTTTGAGGGTCGTTACATACATAACGTTACTAAAGATATGAGTTGAGATGGGATTGTGTCATTGTTTCCTTCCTTGCTATAGTTGACTGAGGTGAGAGATTCCCTTAGTTATGAGTGTTAAACTAATAATGACACCAAAGGAGGGTGAGTATGACTAAGATGATTTCAAGGCTATGGTTAGTGTGAAGGGTATTATGGGATGCCTTTCATGCATTGCACAAGTGTGTCTTAAGGTTACTTAGGAGTATGGAGCCCTTATGGTAGAAATACTTAAGACTTAACCATTCTTATAGACTATGATTTAGATGACCTAATAGGGGTACTTGGTTTGGGTAGTATTATGGGAAGCTATACATGCTTTGCACTTGTATGCTTTTGAGGTTACTTGAGAATGGTGCTATTATGGTATAGGTGACTAAGAGTCAATTATGCTTATATGATTATGACATATCTCCTATGATCAATTATTAAGTCTTATGTTGACTTGTGATTATATAATTCTTATGTTGGAGACCATGCTATGACTATGATGATTATGTTATGAACTTGTTATTGTCTCTTATGCTTATGTCTTATGATTGACTAACCATGTTGAGATGCTCTTATGATGTTATTCTAGCTTTCATACTTGGTACATTTTTTACTAATGCATATTGCCTACATTCTAATCAAATGTAGGGTGTTGGAGATTGAGTTGCCTTGGAGTCTAGGTTCCTAAGAAGAAAGAAGACTTGAAGATTTGGTGAGTCCTCATAGCTTCAAGAACAAACCCATGTTTCCCTTTTATCTCATTTCTTATGTTTTAAACTTTATGTTGGCTACGCCCCAAAACTTTTATTCAAGAGTTTAAATAGATGGTTTGAGACAAAGTTTTAATAAAGACTTCCGTTTGCTTATGAAAATGTTTTTAATTGATTGGTTCTAAAGAAAGTTTTAAATTTTCCCGTACTTTTCTAATATCTTATGTTATGGTTATGCTAAGGGTTTGTATGAGACCCCTTCGGGGTCAAGTACGCCATGTTACGTCTAGGGGGTACCCCTGGGTCGTGACAAACTTGGTAATCACAACAAAAGGTTTATAATGGTTTTAGGATTGTCTCAAAACACATCTAGTAGAGTCTTGTTCATAAATGTGAAGCGCACCACATTTTATGAATGGGTGGCTATTGGATGCTTAGGAAAAGTCTACCTTCTTCATTCTCTTAGTCGTTCCATAGAGTTTGGCTTTAGTAGGACCTTCTTCTAATCCGTGCCTTTGATTTTTCAAGGTATGGGTAATATAAGGGCTAATGCTAGGAGAGTTGAGAAAGGTGATGAGGAGCAAGAGATTCCTCTTCAAGTTCCAAACCAAGTCCCCCCACAAGATCCTCCTCAAGTTCCAAATGACTCTCCAATTGGGAATACCGCTCTTGCAGAGTTTAGGTCTTCTATGCAATTATTAGTTCACGCCTTGACGGCTCGAGCCAATAGAGAGGTTGTGGCTCTATCAAACCCAGTAAAGGGGATGGCTTCTTCTAGGGTGATAAAGATTTTGAGGATAAACCCTCCGGAGTTCTATGGCTCCAAAGTGGATGAAGACCCTCAAGGTTTTGTAGATGAGGTGTATAAGGTACTTGCCATTATGGGATTAACTACGGTAGAGAAAGCGGATCTAGTTGCTTACCAGTTGAGGGATGTAGCACAAAATTTGCATGAGGAATGGAAAGATAGTAAACATATAGGAGAGGGCCCAATATAGTGGGAAGAGTTCAAAAAGGAATTCCTTGATAGGTTCTTTCCCCTAGAGTTGAGGGAATTAAAGATGCAAGAATTCATAAATCTTAAGCAAGGGGGTATGAGTGTGAAATAGTATTCCCTTAAGTTCACCCAACTATCCAAATATGCTCCAACCATAGTGGGGGATTTAAGGGCCAAGATGAATAAGTTTGTGATGGGAGTGTCCGAATTAGTGGTCAATGAATGTCGTTCGGCAATGCTTATCCCTAGTATGAATATTTCTCGTATCATGGTGCATGCTCAACAAATTGAAGAGCAAAAGCTTAATAAAATGAATAGGGAGGTGAAAAGAGCTAGAACCGAGGATGGGAACTTTTTAATGCCAAGTCTGATAGACAAGGTAGGCGTAGGACTAAACCAAAGTATTCCGGTCAAGATTCTTCCAACACCCCTAGGTTTGACCAAGAGAAGGGTAGTGGGTCTCCTTTTCCCAAGTCTACTTGATCCAAGTGTGGGAGGAGTCATTATGGTAAGTACCTAGCTGACATGGATGGTTGCTATGGGTGTGGTAAGGAAGGGCACAAGATGAGAGATTGCCCGGTTCTTAAGCCTAAGGGAAGGGTGGATAAGAAAGTTTCCTCCAGTGGTTCGGATGATAGTGCTCAAAAGAAGAATAGGTTTTATGCTCTCCAATCTAGAGAAGATCAAGAGTGATCTCCTCATGTCCCTTCCGGAATGTGTTTCATGTTTTGGTAAATTTCCGAATTTCTTGTTTTTTGTGACTTGTTATGATGGGCTTGAAGTTGTCATTAAAATGAATGATACTTCATTGTTGCCTGATGTTATGAATTATGTTTATAAGAACTTGTGTAGGCTTACTCCCAAGGGAGAGATAGTGTGCCTATTTACTAAAGTGATTGTGTGTTTATGTGTTGCCATGATTTCCTTATGTGCATGTTCATGAAAATGCTTAGGTCTTGTTAGAAATGACTTATATGCATTATTTTCCTCATGTTGTAGTGCATTTGAGTAAAGTTGCATATAGACTTCATGAGGTGAGTGTTTGAGCATGCTTTAGCTTTTGGAGTTGAAAGATTCCTCCTTGAAATGAATGTTATTTTAGAATAAATTGTGTATGGGCTCCATGAGAGTATGTTGAGCATGTTATGACTAGGAGATGGTATTTCCTCCTTGAATTTGACTATTTATGAGAATGTCATGCATAAATAGGTTGTTGATGAAGTTCCTACTTCCTTTTGTTGCATTGAGCATGTTTAGTGGGAGTTGCGGTTTTTTTCTCCTTGTTTATGTGCATTTGATATGTTTCATGCATGATAGGCTGCTAGTTTTGAGTCATTTCCTTCAAGATGTGTTTAGAATCATCATCGAGGACGAATGTTCCCATGGGGGAGATATTGTAAAACCCCAGAAACTAGTAGACTAAACTAGGGCCTTAAGCTAGGGTTCTATATTTTCATGTATGTGGATTAGAGTCGTAGATGAGGCCTTCCGTACTTTGAATGAGGGGATTAGGGATTGAACGTCAAGGCACATCTTACACTCCGTAAAATAGTAGGCCATCTAGGGCTAATTGAGGGCCTAGGCAAGGGGAAAGAGCCAAGGCCAAGGTTGCCCAAGTGTGGAAGCACACTGCCTCAATTCCATGATGACCACTATAGCTCATGGTGTGGTTCGTGAGACCAAGGAAGTAGCTCTTTAAGGGTCACCTCAATGTGGCTTACCTCCATGAGCCACTTCATGACTCGTGGTCTTTACCACGGATCGTGGGAAGGCTCGTGAAGGTGCCTTAGGAGGAGGGGAAGCCAAGACCTTTTAGAGCCATGGAAGGTCCCACCTTCACGACCAGTGGTCTTGAACACGGTTCATGAAGGGCCTCATGAAGTTCCCTTAGAACTTTGGAAGGCAAAGCCTTAAAGACAAGACTCTACCTAGGGGCCACGACTCATGGTCTTGACCACCGATCTTGGGAGGTCTCGTGGTCCTCCCTTTGTTGTGTGGAGGCCAAGACACAAGGTCTACATACTGGTCCCAAGACCATGAGCAAGACCATGGTCAGTGGTGAGGACCACGACCCGTGGTGCCTTTCGTGAAGGCTTAGGCAGCAGGCTTCCAAGTGGGGAAGTTATTAATAAATTCCAAACGTGGGATTTTTGGGTGGGGTCGTTTTACTTAGTCCTAAAACCCCTATATAAGATATTTTAATTTTTTAAACACCCCATTAAGTCACCTCTCACAAGTCCCAAATCAAAACCCAAAATCACTCCTCTGTCAAATATTTTTCTCTCTAAAAAGACCTCCATTGAAGAAGAAGCTAGACGTTGAAGCTAAGGTCAAGAACAAAGGTTCCATTGCTAAAGGATTGTACTATGGCATTGATTAAGGTATGTTTAGATTTTCATCAATGGGTTCTTCTACCCATAGACCGCCCTTAGCAATCCCTTAATTTGTGAAGAAGAACCCCAATCTTAGCTAGGGTTACTTCTAATGTGTGGGTATAGTTGGGTATGATTCCAAAGGGTAGGATAGTACTTATTTATGGTTAATTTAGCATTGAATTGTGATATTATTATGAAATCATGTGAATTCGATGGTTAACCCTAGTTTTCTTGATGAGTTACATGTTTTGTGGGTTAATGCCATTGGAGGTGAAATTGAAGGTTTATGAGTAACCTTCCAAAATCAGTGTCATCTGTAGTAGTTGATCAAAGTTAGGATCATATAATCATGAATTGACCTAGACCTTGTTGAATATGATTGACCTTGAATTGTAAAGCTAGTGTTGAATCTTTATGATCAATTAAGACTAGAATCACCTAGTAATCAAAGATGTAGTCAAAAGAACTTGAAATCTATGTATAAAGAAGAGATTAAGAAAGAAACCTTCAGTGTAAGGTTGTGATCATGATAGCTAAGGCTTTAGGGTGAAGCTAATGTTATCGACTATTGATGTAAAGGCTTCGAGAGTAAAGTCTAAATGAAAATAGAAGTCTAATAGGTTGGATTATGGTGAAAGGCCTATACTCACCTACCCTACCTTATGAATGCTTGAAAGTATGAAGTGATAGAATCACTTGAACATGGTTTGGTTGTCAAGGACATCCTTCCATGAGACATGAGTTCTAAGCAAGGCTTGATAAGTAAATCTTGAGGTGTACGCTTGGCCTCAAGTGGATATTGAAGATTAATAGGAGTTTCACACAAGGTATGGTCCGGGCTCCAAGTAGAAAGGAGAACCACACCTAGTTCATGTGAGGACTATCCAAGTTAAAGGGGGACCTCTTACGTAGTAGAGTGTCAATTTTCCCAAAGTTAGGTCTCCTGAGATGTGAGCCTTCACATGAGTTTAGTCAAGGTTCCTAGTGACAATCTCCATATCCAATAAACTAAGACATGCTTAAAGAAGCATCTCATAGTGTTATAAAGCAGAAATGAACTAAGACTTACTTAATGAAGTACCTCATAGTGTTCCAGAGTATGAATGGACTTAGGCATACTTAAGGTAGTATCTCATAGGGTCCATATGAGTAAGGAACTTAGACATACTAAACGGATTATCTCTTATGGTTCAATCTAACAATGAATTAGATGTGCTTAAGAGAGTGCCTCATAGTGTTCTAAAGTTAAAGAGAGGAACTATGTCACGCCTCAAATCCCATTAAGAAGAACAAAAACCTGATGCCCTAAAGGCTCGAGAGAACCAACATGTAACATATGCTTGCTATGCTTATAACTATGACAATCTTGTGACAAGTTCACATAGGATGCAGCAATATGAACCAACATAAGTAGACCCAAAACTTATATACAAGACTTGGCCGTTGAGGCCCCCACTTGTTATGACGCAACTGAACTATATACATTTGTCTACAAAGCCTATCAAAGATAGAAAACCTTAGAGTTGGTCGGGACAGACCCCGCCTTACCCTTAACTACAATACAATATCAAAATGAATCTACCGAGGACTAAGTAAAGCTCCGACTCAACCTGGAGCTTACCAAAAGTAGTTGAGTGTCGTGTGCTCCTATTGAGGAGGTCTACTAGCTGGAGTACCTGTGCCTGCAGCATGAAATGCAGTGTCCCCCACAAGGGACATCAAATGTGCTGAATATGTAAGGCAATAACATGTATAAGTCAGAGTTCGAATGAAACCAAGTATCAATATATGTGTGCATAAATCATAATAAAATACCACCTTTATTAACTCTTGTGGGATCATGTACGTTACATTCTTGTCTTTACCTTTCTGTGTGTTATGAAATTTATAAGGCATGTGATATGAATGATCAACTAATCAGTGGTAGAAGAGGATGACCCATGCTAGGAATTTTAACCCCTAGGATGTTGTCCTCATTCATAATTACGCAAATTAGGATAGGCCTGTGCTATGCTTTGGCCCCTGAGCTGCCACCCTTCTTTACCAATTAGGATCGGCCTATGCTAGGCTTTCGCCCCTGAGCTGTCACCCCTCTTTACCAATTGGGATCGGCCCATGCTAGGCTTTTGCCCCTGAGCTGTCACCCTTATATACCATTGCCACCCATAATTATACAGATTACTTCACTTAGATTTCTTAAACTTTGAGATTGTCGTTTTGGTGGTCATAATCATTTTTGAGATTTGGAAATACGTACCAATAGTAGAAGACATGAAATTAATAACTTCAAGGTAGTAACAATGATATAAGGAGCTTAAATGACACAATTGACTTCAGTTGACTAAGATGAGAATTCACCAAACTTGCCTTTGCAAATACCATTTCTATACTAGCACATTAGAGGATAATTACACAAGTATAAAGTAGTGAACATAGAATGAAGTAATTTTACACAATAAGGAGAGGGTGAAATATTGTTATCTATTTAGAGATCGTACGCTGCCACTATGTTTCCTTTACTAGGAATAGAACTTAAGAAAATCAGTTCGTTGATATTAATAGCAAATATGATATTTCATGCCAAGTATATCAAATCGAATAGCCTCACATGCCTTATCCTCTGACCAACAAAACTATCATGATTCAGCCTCCCCTTTTAGGTTTTAATCTACAATATAAGTCATGATAACTAAAATTAGCAGCTATCACAGCGTGAGCCTTGTAAAATAGTAGCCATTAAAATAACGTGTATCACCACACCTTCCTTCTCTGCCCAATACATACATTAAATATCCTTTTCCAAGATTACCCAAGTTGCACCAACAACAATACACATAAAACAGTCTCAAATATTCTTTATCATACAACCAATTATTGAACTCACCACCCTCTTGAATTTTTTATGACAGCACACCCATAATTCCTCACTCAAACTCATATATAAGGAGGAAGAAAATGGAGCAATCACCTTACCTCAATTTCTGCACCTTCTCCTTATAACTTGAATTCCCATAGTACTTCAACTTCCCTTCACACTTAAACTAAAGAAGAAGAGAAAAATATCTTGATAATTAAGGAAAGTGAGCAGTAGATTGTGGGAAATTCTGCCTTGTACTTATAATTAAGCATGAATAATATGTTTTCTAGTCTTCCATGGTAGAATTAAGCTAAATCCATAAGTGCTTCTCTTACTTTGGTTTGCTGATATGAGGGTTTCTTCAAGTACCCTAGAAGGAATTTCTTAGGCTGCTCTTCAGAGAAAAGAAAGAGATAGCTGAAGTAAGTTGTGAATTTTGTGTGTTAAAATGAGTGAAAAGATCAGCTCATATTGGATTTATATGGAGCCTTCTTGACAATAAAAAAATAATCCTCTAGAACCTCCATTTTTTGGTCCATTTTCAGCCACTAATTTGTCAAGTACATGATGCACCTGCTAATGTACATCAAGCAGCTTAAAAGGTCAAACTAGGTAATGCACCTACTTGCTTTCACTTGGGCTTAAATATATTGGGCCTTGGCAGATTTGGCTGTTGGGCATTAATTTCATTTTCCTTTTATTTAACTTAGTTTGGGCCTCAAGTGAGTCCATTAGCATAGGCCCAAATATGATCCATAAACCTTGGTCACTTTTATCTTGATCCATATAGCTCAAGTAGGTGATTCACCTACTTGGTCTTTTGGACTGGTCAATAGTCAAAGTAGGTGATGCACCTACTTGTCACCTACTAGCTTAGTTAAGTCAAGCAAGTAACTCACTTATTTTATTCCATTTCCTAAATATTAATCCCTTTTGCTTTAACTTAGCACTTAACTTTCAACTTTAAGCTCAATTACCACTTTACTCTCTCGAGTTTAAATACTCCCGTTGGAGTGAACTTGCAGTACACATGTTGAAACATACAAGGCATCATATCACTTTCCGAATTAGTTTAAACCGACGCTAATAATATAAGAAACATGGTCCGTCACCTATACTCTAAGGCTATGTCAATTATCACAAGAAAAGAACAAGCATATGCATAATACGGGTTGTTACATCCTTCTTCCCTTAAAACATTCGTCCTCGAATGTTAGCATGGTTATCCAGCCCAAACAAGTTCAAGCCTAAGTTAGTACTACTATTAATCACATTGAACATATAGACTTATACTTACTTGTCAATGCCTCAACTCTACATTTTTATCTTTCTCATCGGTCTAGTAGAGATGAGGATACTTTAATTACTTTGCTTCTACCGCTTCCCATGTAACTTCTTCTACTAGTTGGTTCCTTCATAATACTTTTACAGAAGCTACTTCTTTATTTATTAACTTCCTAACTTGTCGATCCAAAATAGCAATGGGTACTTCTTCATAAGTGAGATCTCTCATAACCTGTACATCTTCAGTAGGAATAATACGAGATGGGTCACCTACACATTTTTGAAGCATTGAGACATGAAACACTGGATGAACGGTCGAAAGCTCTTGAGATAGCTCTAATCATACGCAACTTGGCCAATTCTTCAGATAATCTTATATGGTCCTATATAGCATGGACTCAACTTTCCGTTTTTACCAAACCTCATTACCCCTTTCATTGGTGCCACCCTCGAGAACACCCAATCCTCTATAGAAAGTTCTAGTTCTCTCCTTCTAACATCCGCATATGATTTATGTTGACTTTGAGATGTTTCTAGCCGTTGCTGTATCACTGACTTTTTCCATAGCTTGATGAACAAGATATGTCCCAAATAATGCAGTTTCACTTGTTTCGAACTAGCCAATTGGGGATCCACATTTTCTACCATATATATATTTATAAGGTGCCATTTTAATACTTGAATGGTAGCTATTGTTGTATGCAAACTCGATCAACGACAAATGATCATCACAACTACCTTTGAAGTCCAATATACAAGCTCGCAATATATCCTCAAATGTTTGAATTGTATGTTTTTCCTGACCATTTGTTTGATGGTGAAAGGCTGTACTTAAATTCCCTTGCGTTCCCAAACTCTTCTGAAATGACTTCCAAAAATTTATAGCGAATTGAGCTCCTATATCAGATATTATAGAGATTGGCACACCATGTAGTCGAACTATCTCTTTAATATATAACCTTGCATACTCTTCAGCTGTATAAGTAGTCTTCACCGGTAAGAAGTGCGCTGCTTTGTTGAGTCTGTCAACTATTACCCATATAGAGTGTCACGACCCAAGCCTAGGGCCTAGACGTGACCGGCGAATGGGGAACCCGAAGGAACCCCAAACAAGCCTCATAGCGTATCATTACACATCCTTAGTCGCGGAAGCAATTAAAATGACCATAAGCAATAAGCATAATCAAAGAGGGA
>JAJOOE010020547.1:0-18356 GCA_036250405.1 Solanum raphanifolium
CACAAACCGACCTCCGGATGTCGCTTTTAAAAGTAATTAGATGAAATAAAAATACCGACCTCCGGATGTCGCTTTAATTAATAGTAATTAGATGAAATGAAAATACCGACCTCATGAGGTCGGTATTTTAATTACATACTACCGACATTAGGAAGTCGGTATTATAAAATATCTAATTGAGAAAAAATTCCGACCTCCTAAGGTCGGAATTTTTAATGAATTACAATAAAAACAGACCTCTTGATGTCGGTATTATTTTCTCAATTAAATATAAAGAAAACCGACCTCATGAGGTCGGTATTTTTATTGTAATTCATTTTTTCCAGGAAAAATTCCGACCTCCGGAGGTCGGAATTTGGTTTTCCCGCTTTATTTTGCATAAAAACCGTCTACTTGTAAATACCGACCTCCATTTGAGGTCGAAAATTTTTAGGTCGGTATTCACTGTTGTTTTAGTAGTGAGGTAAGTTCTGAAATTTTTTTCTAGGTCTGGTTTTCGAAGTGTTACAATATCTCCCCCTTGGGATATTTGTCCTCGAAAGTATACTAAACTAGCTGAAATGGAGGGAAAGAGCTACAACCCTACCACTTAACATTGAAGATTGATTTCTGACTGAACTGAGTTCCAAAAACATGCAAATACGCTGAAAATGCAAGTACAAACTGAAGGAACATGATACTAAGACTGAATTTGTGCATGAATTATTGAAAGACTGAAGAGGAACTAATACCTTAAGCTGGAGAAGAATCAGAAAGAAAGAGATGAGGATACATCGAATTCATGGCTGCTTCTGCTTCCCAAGTAGCTCCCTCTACGGACTGACTCCTCCACAAAACCTTTACTGAAGCAACTTCTTTGTTTCTCAACATTCTAACCTGACGATCAAGAATCTCAACTGGTTCATCCTCATAAGTGAGACTATCCTTTACATCCACACTCTCTAATGGCACTACGGATGTTGGATCACCCACACACTTCTTCAATAGTGAAATGTGAAAGACTAGATGCACTTCTGCTAATTCTGCTGGTAACTATAACTCATAAGACACTTTTCCAATCCTTTTCAGAATCTTGTATGGGCTTACATATCTAGGACTGAGCTTCCCTTTCTTGCCAAATCTCATCACCTCTTTCATAGGTGTCACTTTCAAGAAAACTCAATCATAAACTTAGAACTCTAGTTCCCTTCTCCTTACATCTGCATAAGACTTATGGTGACTCTGGGCTATCTTAAGTCTATCTCTAATGAGTTGCACTTTCTCCATAGCATCAAGAAATGAATCTGGCCCAATCAAGGTTGCTTCAACTACTTCAATCAAACCAACTGGAGATCTACATCTACACCCATACAATGCCTCATAAGGGGCCATCTGAATGCTGGAATGGTAGCTATTACTGTAGGCGAACTCTATAAGAGGAAGGTGATCATCCCAACTACCCTTGAAGTCGATCACACAAGCTCTCAACATGTTCTCTAATGTCTGAATGGTACACTCTGCCTGAACATCCGTCTGTGGATGAAATGATATGCTCAGATTAACCTAAGTACCAAGACCTTTCTGAAATGACTTCCAGAAATGAGAGGTAAACTGATGACCTCTATCTGAGAGGATAGACAGAGGAACCTCATGCAACCTGACTATCTCATTGATGTAAAGCTTGGCGTAGTCCTCCGCTGAATCTGTAGTCTTGACCGCCAAAAAGCTAGAAGACTTAGTAACTCTGTCAAATATCACTCAAATGGAGTCGTGTTGTCTGCGAGTACGAGGTAATCCTATAATGAAGTCCATGTTGATCACTTACCACTTCCAAGTAGGAATGTCGATCTCCTAAGCTATACCCCCTGGTTTCTGATGTTCTACCTTCACTTGCTGACAATTGGGGGACTTAGACACAAAATTTACAATGTCCCTCTTCATGCCATTCCACCAAAATACTTCCTGCAGATCGCGGTACATCTTAGTGGTGCCTGGATGAATGGAATGCCTAGAATTATAGGCTTCTACAAGAATATGTTGTCTCAACTCGCCCACATTAGGAACACGTAATCGACCCTAATAGCGAAGCACACCATCTTCCCCTTAGGAGAATATCTCAACCCTCTGTTGATAGATTGCACCCTTTAGCACAAGCAATATCGAATTACTGTCTTGCTATTCCTTAACCTCCGCTACCAATGACGATTCTGATCCATTATGTACTATTACACCCCCATCTGATATGCTCATAAGACGAACACTTAAACGAGCAAGCTTGTGAACATCCTTAGCTAGATACTTTTTTCTTCCTCAACATGTGCTACACTACCCATAGACAGTCTGCTAAGGGAATCAACTACTACATTGGCCTTACCAAGATAGTAATGCACACTCATGTCATACTCCTTGAGGAACTCAAGCGATCTTCTCTGGCGAAGATTCAACTCTTTCTGGGTGAACACATACTGAAGGCTTTTATGGTAAGTGAACACATATACATGAACACCATACAAGTAGTGTCTCCAAATCTTGAGTGCAAACACCAATGCTACAAGCTCAAGGTCATGAGTCGGATAGTTCTTCTCATGTACCTTAAGTTGTCCGGAATTCATAAGATATAACCTTACCTCGCTGCATCAATACACAACGTAGGCCGACTCTGGATACATCACAATAAATCACATAACCGTCTGAACCCTCTGGTAGAGTCAAAATATGAGTTGTAGTTAACCAAGTTTTCATTTCTGCAAAGCTTTTCTCGCAATCATCTGACCAATGAAACTTAACCTTTTTACGAGTCAACTTAGTCAATGGAGAGGCCATAGATGAAAATCCTTGCACGAACCTTCTGTAATAAGCCCCTACACCCAAAAAACTTCTGATATCTGTAGGAGAGGTAGGTCTGGGCCATTGTTTCACTGCTTCTATTTTCTGGGAATCAACTCGGATTCCTTCACTGGATATTATATGCCCAAGGAAAGTAATTGATTGTAACCAAAACTCGCACTTGCTAAATTTGGCGAATAACTGGTGATCTTTGAGAGTTTGCAGGACAACCCTTAATTGACTTGCATGTTCTTCCTCATTCCTAGAGTAAATGAGGATATTATCAATAAAGACGATAACAAACAAGTCCAAGTACTGCTTGAACACCCTGTTCATGAAATCCATGAAAGCTGCAGGAGCATTGGTTAGTCCAAATGACTTTACTACAAATTTATAATGACCATACTGACTTTTGAAGGTTGTCTTCAGAATGTCACTATCTCTGACTTTGAGTTGATGATAACTCGATCTGAGGTCTATCTTTGAAAAATAACTAGCACCCTGAAGTTTGTCAAACCAATCATCAATCCTAGGGAAGGGATACTTATTCTTGATTGTGACCTTGTTCAACTGCCTATAGTTAATGCACATTCTAAGAGAACCATCTCTTTTCACGAAAAATACTGGTACACCCCATGGCGAAATACTAGGTCTGATGAAGCCCTTATCTAGCAGGTCTTTCAACTGCACTTTCAATTCCTTAAGCGTAGCTGGAGCCATTCTATAAGAAGGAATAGAAATAGGCTGGGTATCTGGAAGGAGATGAATTCCAAAGTCGATTTCCTTTTCGGGAGGAACTCCGGAAGATCTTCTGGAAATACTTCTGGGAACTCATTGACTACGAGAACTGACTCAAGAGTTAGGGTTTCAGAGTTTGAATCCTTAACCCAAACTAGATGATAGAGACAACCCTTAGAGATCATTTTTTTGGCCTTAAGGTAAGAAATGAATCGGCCCATAGGCGCTAAGCTACTACCCTTCCATTCTGTGATTGGTTCGTCTGGAAACAGAAAACGAACAATCCTAGTTCTACATTCGACTAAGGCATAAAAGGAAAGTAGCCAATCGATGCCTAGAATGACATCGAAGTCTACCATTTCTAACTCTACAAGATTCTTTGAGGTGACTTTCTTGTAGACTGTGACAGGGTAATTTCTGTATACCCGTCTAGCTATAACTGGGTCACCGACTAGAGTAGAGAATGATAAAGGTTCTAAGAGAGTTTCTGGACTAACATCAAACTTAATTGCTATATAAGGAGTTACAAAGGAAAGATTATCTCCCGGATCTAACAAAACATAAACATCGAGATTAAAGATTCGTATCGTACCAGTGACCACATTAGGAGAATCTTCCTGATCCTGGCGAGCCTGAAGAGCATAGAGACTGTTTTGGCGCTGTTCGTCACCTGTACCAGATCAGTTACACTGGTAAGTCGGGTGGCCTGCTGGTGCTGCTGAAGTTGTAGACTGAGCTCTACTATTATTACTTCCTTGACCCTATTTAGAAGGACAATCCCTCAACCTGTGACCAGACTGACCACACCCAAAACATTATTCCTTTCCTGCAAGGCACTCACCCGGATGGTTCTTACCACACTTAGGGCAAGTTGGGCAAGTTTTGGTACTTGTAACACTCCTCTGAGACTTAGAGCCTGATGCCCTACCTTTCTGATCTTGTCTGAACTTGGAGGACAGAATACTAGTTGATGAAGGGGCTGGAGCTGAAAATTTCTGCTGACCCTGCGAGCAATTTCCACCCCCGACTTCTATTGAGAATACTCATAGTTTCCAGTCCTAGTCTTCTTGTTCTCCTTAGCCTATTCCTTAAGCTTATCAACCTCAACCTATTGAGCATGAGTCATGAGCCTAGAGATGCTCATATTTTCCAGCAATATAGCATTTCTACACTCTATCTTCACCAAGTCTGACACTCCATATAGAAACTTATTCATTTGGGCCGTGGAATTAGCAACCATGAGAGGAGCATACCTGGAGAGTTGGTTAAACTTGAGTCCATAATCTTGGACTGTCATGCTACCTTGCCTTAACTTCATAAATTCATGAGCTTTTGCCTCCCTTAGCTCTCTAGGCAAAAACCTATCCAGAAAGGTCTCACTAAAGCAATCCAAAGTGATATGAGTTGCATCTGTACCCCTGTTCTCTTTCCATTGAGTATACGAGATATGAGCGACATCCTTGAGTTGGTAAGATGCTTACTCAACCCGATCATTCCCAGTTACCTGCATCACTTGAAAGATCTTCTTGACCTCATCAATGAAGTTTTGGGGATCCTCATCAATTTGCGATCCTAAGAACTCTGGCAGATTCATCCTAACAAAATCTCGCACTCTAGTTGCGACTGACCCAACATTAGCATTTGCCGGAACAGGAACCCGCAGATTGTTCTGGTTGGCCATACTCTGAGCCAACATCTGAATGGCATTCTAGAACTCTGCATTCGAAACTTCTTGATTTGTGACTGGAGGTGCTGCATTTGTGTTCCTGGCATTCATATTCCTGGCGTTTGCTCTACGAGGAGGCATGATCTGAAACGTAGAACGTTGAGTTAGAACAGAATTAGATCATACCTTAAGCATGATAAGAGTAACTAGAAAGCGAAGATTTTTTTTCCTAAAATACTTTGTAGCCTCCCTATCATTAGATTTGGTGCGCACTACACACCCATGAAAAGGACTCTACCTAGTGTAGCTTTTCATACATCCTTGGACAGTTTAACCTAGTGCTCTGATACAAAGTTTGTCACTCCACGAGCTACCCACGAGACGCGGACATGGGACCTAGGATCATAAGTGACCCCAAGCTAACCCTGCTGGCATGACATGAGCATACTAAGAGTAATAACAACTGATGCTGAAGCTAATAATAAAGTGAATCTGAAATGATGGGGAATACCAATATACTAAACTGAATATATCAATTCTGAGAGTTTAATATAAAAGAAATATCAAACTTGAAATAATAAGATGAATCTAACTATGTTTGAAAATAGCCTCTAACTGACTAGAAATGTTGGGACATGCCCCAGCTAAGTCTAGCAAAACTGAAACTAAAAGATTGAAAACTGAAAGATAACATGACTATTCTCCTCGAAGAATGAGGACTCACCACTGATGTTGTTGAGCTGGAGATCGGAAACCAATCTAAGCGTGATTTGGATGCTGAGGACCTGAACCTAAATCACGAGAGGATGTAGCACAGAGTATGCGTCAGTACTTGAAAGGTACTGAGCATGCAGGATAGAAGTAAAACTGAAATAAACATATAACTGAATAAGCAATAAAGAAAGGATAAAATCTGAACTTGATATATATATATATATATATATATACTGAATACTGAACTAACTGGATGCAATGACCAAATTTATAACATGCTGAGACTTAATACTGACTGTACTAAAATGTTGTCAATGTAATGGAGTCTGACTGAACTGCGGGAGCTACTAATAACCAATAATAAAACCAAATGAGCTAAATGTGGTGTTCGATATATACGCCCCATCGAGAGGACCCAATACACCCGACCAAAGGTGTAGAGGCATGTTGGCATGATCACTAAAATGATGTCCACAAAGGGGATTTACAACCTACGTGACTCATAGTTCTGGGACTATATGGTTGACTGACCCTAGTCCAACTAGGTATTATGCTACTCCTAATAGATGAAATGACTAACACATTATGACTAAATTTTTGTAATATACTACATAGCTCAAAACTGACATGCAAACTGAGAATGCATATTTATTTACTGATAATGACACTTTCAAGACTGAGGCATGTATATCTGAAATACTGAAATATCTGACCTAGCATGTGAAATTCAAGAACTAAAGAAATACATAGCTAGGGTTCTGAAATTCATGCAAGAAACGAAGTAATAACATGATAATCTGATTTGGGAACATGTAAATAACTAATTTATGATAATCTGCTCATGTCCTAGAAACCCTAGGTCTAGTTAACAATAGGGAATCAAGAATATGACTGAATTCTAGGGACCTAATGGGCTAAAGGAACTCACAAGTGAAATCTCACATACCTGGTGACGAATTCCACGGAGAAATCTTTCGATTTCGGGGCTGGAACTAATCGGAACTTGCTGCGTTCTTGAACTATGGTTGTTGACTTCATTTCTCCTTCCTCGCTATAATTTGCTATGTTTTGATGAAAGATCTGACTTAGGTAAGTTCTAGTTATGTTTCTAGGCTAAAACTAATCAAAACCACGTAGTTTAGGTTAAAACGACGTAGTTTAGGGGTCCAACAAAATAGGAAAATACCAAAAGACCCCTGACTTAAGTTGCAGACGGGGCTGACCACGACCACTTCCACAGAACGTGAAAGGGGCCACAGACCGTGAAGTGGGTCGTGGTCTTTTGTCCAGTGGCTACTGGTTTCTGAGGGTCTACTTCACGGGCTCCACTACAGACCGTGTGAAGGACCACGGACTGTGAAGGTCCCCGTGCTCCTCACTTGGTCCAGTGGTCTGAGGGCCTATCTTCACGAACCATTCGACGGCCCGTGTGAAGGACCATGGACCGTAAAGGTCCTCGTGGTCTTCACTTAGGCGTGCGAGTCTAAGGGACTGGCTAGGGGAACTACTGCCTAAATCTTCACGGACTCCACCACGGTCCGTCATCAAGACCACGGCCCGTGAAGGGTCCCATGGTCTGATGCCTGGGCCTGGTGGAGTCCAACTCCCTACCACGGGCAGGTCAACGGACCGTAAAGCTTATCATGGTTCGTGAACCTTGCCGTGGTTCACTGCTTCAGGAAAGTTTTGAAAAAAATTTCTAGGTTTGGTTTTTTAGGTGTTATAATATCTCCCCCTTGGGATCATTCGTCCTCGAATGAAGACTAAACTAGCTGAAATTGAGGGAAAGAGCTACAACCCTACCACTTAACACTGAAGACTGATTTAAAACCAAACTGAGTTCCAAGAACATGCAAATACGCTGAAAATGCAAGTACAAACTGAAAGAACATGATATTAAGGCTGAATTTGCACATGAATTACTGAAAAACTGAGGAGGAACTAATACCTCAAGCTGGAGCGGAATCGAAAGGAAAGAGATGAGGATACTTGGACTTTATGACCACTTCTGCTTCCCAAGTAGCTCCCTCTACGGACTGACTCTTCCACAAAACCTTGACTGAAGCGACTTCTTTGTTTCTAAACCTTCTAACCTGACGGTCAAGAATCTCAACTAGTACATCCTCATAAGTGAGACTATCCTTCACAGCCACACTCTCTAATGGCACTACAGATGTTGGATCACCCACACGCTTCTTCAATAGTGAAATGTGAAAGACTGGATGCATTGCTGCTAATTTTGCAGGCAACTCTAACTCATTAGCCATTTTGCCAATCCTTTTTAGAATCTTGTAAGGGCCTACATATCTAGGATTGAGCTTCCCTTTCTTTCCAAATCTCATCACCCCTTTCATAGGTGACACTTTCAAGAAAACCCAATCATCAACTTGGAACTCTGGTTCCCTTCACCTTACATCTGCATAAGATTTCTCGCGACTCTGGGCTGTCTTAAGTTTGTCTCTAATGAGTTGCACTGTATCCATAGCATCAACAACTGAATCTGGCCCTATCAAGGCTACTTAACCTACTTCAAACTAACCAACTGGAGATCTACATTTGCACCCATGCAATGCCTCATAAGGGGTCATGTGAATGCTGGAATGGTAGCTATTATTGTAGGCGAACTCTATAGGAGAAAGGTGATAATCTGAACTACCCTTGAAGTCGATCACATAAGCCCTCAACATATCCTATAAGGTCTTAATGGTACGCTCTGCCTGACCATCCTTCTGTGGATGAAATGTTGTGCTAAGATTAACATGAGTACCAAGACCTTTCTGAAATGTCTTCCAGAAATAAGAGGTAAACTGAGGACCTCTATCAGAGATGATAGACAAAGGATCCCCATGCAACCTGACTAACTCATTGATGTAAAGCTTGGTGTAGTCCTCCGCCGATTATGTAGTCTTGACCGCCAAAAAGCAAAAAGACTTAGTAACTCTGTCAATTATCACCCAAATGGAGTCGTACTATCTGTGAGTACAAGGTAATCATGTAATGAATTCCATGTTGATCACTTCTAACTTCCAAATAGGAATGTCGATCTCCTGAGTCATACCCCCTCTGATGTTCTGCCTTCCCTTGCTGACAATTGGGGGACTTAGCCACAAAATCTACTATGTCCCTCTTCATGCCATTCCACCAAAATACTTCCCGCAGATCGCGATACATCTTAGTGGCGCCTGGATGAATGGAATACCTGGAATTATGGGCTTCTACAAGAATATCTTGTCTCAACTCACCCACATTAGGAACACATAGTCTACCCTGATAGAGAAACACACCATCTCCCCCTTGGGAGAATACCTCAACCCTCTGTTGATGGATTGCACCCTTTAGCTCAAGCAATATCGGATCACTATCTTGCTTTTCCTTAATCCCCACTACCAATGACGATTCTGATCCATTTTGTACTATTGCACCCCCATCTGATATGCTCATAAGACGAACTCCTAAACGAGGAAGCCTGTGAACATCCTTTGCTAATTCATTTTTTTCTTCCTCAACATGTGCTACACGGGTCCATAGACAGTCTGCTACAGGAATCGGCTACTACATTGGCCTTACTAGGATGGTAATGCACACTCATGTCATAGTCCTTGAGGAACTCAAGACATCTTCTCTGGTGAAGATTCAACTCTTTCTGGGTGAACACATACTGAAATCTCTTATGGTCAGTAACACATCTACATGAACACCATACAAGTAGTGTCTCCTAATCTTGAGTGCAAACACCACTGCTGCAAGCTCGAGGTCATGAGTCAGATAGTTCTTCTCATATACCTTAAGTTGTCTGGAAGCATAAGCTATAACCTTACATCGGTGCATTAACACACAACCTAGGCCGACTCTAGATGCATCACAATAAATTACATACCCGTCTGAACCCTCTAGTAGAGTCAAAACAGGAGTTGTAGTCAACCTAATTTTCAGTTCTGCAAATCTTTTATCGCAATTGTCTGACCAATGAAACTTAACCTTTTTCTGCGTCAACTTAGTTAAAGGAGAGGCTATGGATGAAAATCTGTCAACGAACATTCTGTAATAACCCGCTAAACCCAAGAAACTTCTTATATTTGTAGCGGAGGTAGGTCTAGGCCATTGTTTCACTGCTTCTATTTTCTAGGAATCCACTCAGATCCCTTCGCTAGATACTATATGCCCAAGGAAAGCAACTGATTGTAAACAAAACTCCCACTTGGTAAATTTGACAAATAACTGGTGATCTTTGAGATTTTATAGGATAACCCTTAAATGACTCGCATGTTCTTCCTCATTCCTAGAGTAAATGAGGATATCATCAATAAAGACGATAATGAACAAGTCCAAGTACTGCTTGAACACCATGTTCATCAAATCCATGAAAGCTGCAGGAGCATTGGTTAGTCCAAATGACATTACTACAAATTCATAATGACCATACCGAGTTCTGAAGGTTGTCTTCAGAATGTCACTATCTGTGAATTTGAGTTGATGATAACCTGATTTGAGGTCTATCTTTGAGAAAATGACTAGCACCCTAAAGTTAGTCAAACAAGTCATCAATCCTAGGGATGTGATACTTATTCTTGATTGTGACCTTGTTCAACTGCCTATAGTCAATTCACATTCAGAGAGAACCATCTTTCTTCTTCACGAACAATACTGGTGCACCCCATGGCTAAATACTAGGTATGATGAGGCCCTTATCTAGAAGGTCTTTCAATTGCTCTTTCAATTCCTTAAGCTCTGTTGGAGCCATTATGTAAGGAGGAATAGAAATAGGTTGGGTATCTGGAAGGAGATCAATTCCAAAATCGATTTCCCTTTTGGGAGAAACTTCGAGAAGATATTCTGGAAATACTTCTGGGAACTCATTGACTATGGGAACTGACTCAAGAGTTAGGGTTTCATAGTTTGAATACTTAACCTAAACTAGATGATAAAGACAACCCTTAGGGATCATTTTTCTGGCCTTAAGGTAAGAAATGAATCGACCCATAGGCGCTAAGCTACTACCTTCCATTCTAAGATTGGTTCATCTGGAAACAGAAAACGAACAATCCTAGTTCTACAATCGAATAAGGCATAACATGAATGTAACCAATCCATGCCTAGAATGACATCGAAGTCTACCATATCTAAGTCTACAAGATCTGCTGAAGTGACTTTCTGGGAGACTGTGACAGGGAAATTTCTGTATACCCATCTAGCTATACCTGGGTCACTGACTGGAGTAGAGACTGAGAAAGGTTCTAAGAGATTTTCTTGACTAACATCAAATTTAACTCCTATATGATGAGTTACAAAGGAAAGAGTAGCCCCTGATCTAACAAAGCATAAACATTGAGATTAAAGACTCGTAACGTACCAGTGACCACATCAGGAGAATCTTCCTGATTCTGGCGAGCCTAAAAAGCATAGAGCCTATTTTGGCGTTGTTCGCCACCTATACCAGATGAGTTAGCCTGCTGAGTCAGGCGGCCTGCTATTGCTGCTGAAGTTGTAGATTGAGATCTACCATTATTACCTCCTTGACCCTGTTTAGAAGGACAATTCCACAACTTGTGACTAGACTAACCACACCCAAAACATCCTTCCTTTCCTACAAGGCACTATCCTGGATGGTTCTTACCATACTTAGGGTAAGTTGGGTAGGTTTTGGTACCTGTAACAATCCTTCAGACTTAGAGCCTGATGCCCTACCTTTCTGATCTTGTCTGAACTTGGAGGACAGAACACTAGCTGAAGAAGGGGCTGGAGTTGAAAATTTCTGCTGACCCTGCGAGCAATTTCTACCCCCCGACTTCTGTTGAGAATACTTATACTTTCCAGTCCTAGCCTTTTTGTTCTCTTTAGCCTGTTCCCTAAGCTTATCACCATCAACCTGCTGGGCATGAGTCATGAGCCTAGAGATGCTCATATTTTGCAGCAACAGAGCATTTCTACACTCTGTCTTCACCAATTTTGGCACTCTATATAGAAACTTATTCATTTGGTCCCTGGAATCAACAACCATATGAGGAGCATAACTGGAGAGTTGGTTAAATTTGAGCTCATACTCTTGGACTCTCATGCTACCTTGCCTTAAGTTCATAAATTCCTAAGCTTTTACCTCCCTTAGCTCTCTTGGGAAAAACCTGTCCAAAAAGGTCTCACTAAAGCAATCCAAAGTGATAGGAGATGCATCTGTACCCATGTTCTTTTTCCACTTAGTATACCAAATATGAGACACATCCTTGGTTTGGTAAGATGCTAACTCAAGCCGATCATTCCCAATTACCTGCATCACTTCAAATATCTTCTTGACCTCATCAATGATGTTTTGGGGATCCTCACCATTCTGCGATCCTAAGAATTCTGGTGGATTCATCCTAACAAAATCTTGCACTCTAGCTGTAGCTGACCCAATATTAGCATTTTCCAGAACTGGAACCAGCTGATTGTTCTAGTTGGCCACACTCTAAGCCAACATCTGAATGACATTCTGGAACTCTGCATTCAAAACTTCTTGATCTGGGACTGGAGGAGCTGCGTTTGCGTTCCTGGCATTCACATTCCTGGCGTTACCTCTATGAGGAGGCATGATATGAAACATAGAACTTCGAGTTAGAACGGAATTAGATCATACCTTACGCACGATAAGAAAAACAAGAAAGTGAAGATTATTTTTCCTGAAACACTTTGTAGCCTCCCTCTCATTAGATGTGGTGTGCACTACACACCCATGAAAATGACTCTACCTAGTGCGACTTTTCAGACATCCTAGGACACTTAAACCTAGTACTCTGATACCAAGTTTGTTATGCCCCGAGCTACCCCCGAGACGTGAACACGGAACCTAGGATCACAAGTGACCCCAAGTTAACCCTGCTAGCATGACATGAGCATACTAAGAGTAATAATAACTGATGCGGAAGCCAATCATAAAGTAGATCTGAAATGATGGGGCATACTCATATATTAAACTAAATATTTCAATTTTGAGAGTTTAATACAAAAGAAATATCAAACTCGAAATACTAACCTGAATCTAACTATGTCTGAAAATAGCCTCTAACTGACTAGAAATTCTAGGACATGCCCCAGCTAAGTCTAGCAAAACTGAAACTAAAAGACTGAAAACTGATAGATAACATGACTATTGTCCTCGAAGAATGAGGACTCACCATTGATTCTGCTGAACTGGAGATCGGAAACCAATTTAAGCGTGATCTGGATGCTGAGGACTTGAACCTACATCACGAAAATATGTAGCGCAAAGTATGCGTCAGTACTTGAAAGGTACTGAGCATGTAGGATAGAGTAAAGCTGAAATAAACATATAACTGAACAAGCAATAAAGCAAGGATAAAATCTGAACATGATATATATATATATATATACTGAATAATGAACTAAACAGATGCGATGACCAAATTTATAACATGCTGAGACTGAATACTGACTGTACTGAAAATGTGGTCAATGCAATGGAGTTTGGCAGAACTGTGGGAGCTACTAATAGCCGATAATAATATCACATGAGCTAAATGTGAAGTTCGATGTATACGTCCCATCCAGAGGACCCAATACACCGGCCAAAGGTGTAGAGGCATGCTGGCGTGATCACTAAAATGATGCCCATAGAGGGGACTTACAACCTACGTGGCTCATAGTTCTGGGACTATATGGGTGATTGACCCTAGTCCAACTCAGTATTATGCTACTCACAATAGATTAAATGACTAACACATTATGACTGAATTTCTTTAATATACTAGATAGTTCAAAACTGACATGCGAATTGAGAATGCACATTAATATACTGATAATGACATATTCAAGACTGAGGCATGCATATCTAAAATACTGAAATATCTTACCTAGCATGTGAAATTCAAGAACTAAAGAAATACATAGCTAGGGTTCTGAAATTCATGCAAGAAATGAAGTAATAACATGATAATTTGATTTGGAACATGTAAATAACTAATTCATGATAGTCAGCTGAAGTTCTAGAAACTCTAGGTCTAGTTAATAATAGGGAATCAAGAATCTGACTGAATTATAGGGACCTAATGGGCTAAAGAACCCACTAGTGAAATCCCACATACATGGTGACAAATTCCACGGAGAAATCGTTCGATTTCGAGGATGGAACTGATGGGAACTTGCTACGTTCTTAACTTTTTTTCTTCTTTCTCTCTCTAATTTGCTAAGTTTTGATGAAAGATCTGACTTAGGTAAGTTCTAGTTATGTTTCTAGGCTAAAACTAACCAAAATCACGTAGTTTAGGATTAAAACGACATAGTTTAGAGGTCCAACAAAATAGGAAATGACCAAAAGACCCCTGACTTAAGTTGCAGATGGGGCTGACCACGGCAACTTCGACGGACCGTAAAAGGGACCACAGATCGTGAAGTGGGTCGTGGTCTTTGGTCCAGTGGCTACTGGTTTCTGAGGGTCTGCTTCACGAGCTCCACCACGGACCGTGTGATGGACCACGGATTGTGATGGTCCCTGTGGTCCTCAGTTGGTCTAAGGGCCTATCTTCACGGACCATCCCACGGCCCATGTGAAGGACCACGGACTGTGAAGGTCCTCATGGTCTTCACTTAGGCGTGGGGGTGTAAGGCACTGACTAGGGGGGGGGAACTGCCTAAATCTTGACGGATGCCACCACGGTTCGTCGTCAAGACCACGGCCCGTAAAGGGTCTCGTGGTCTGATGCCTGGGCCTGGTGGAGTCCAACTCCCCACCACGGCAAAGTCAATGGACCCTGGACCTTATCACAGTCCCTGAACCCTGTCGTGGTTCAATGTTTCAGATAAGTTCTGAAATTTTTTTCTAGGGCTGATTTTTGAGGTGTTACAATATCTCCCCCTTGGGATCATTCGTCCTTGAATGAAGACTAAAGTAGCTAAAATGAAAGGAAAGAGCTACAACCCTACCACTAAACACTGAAGACTGATTTCTGACTGAACTGAGTTCCAAGAACATGTAAATACGCTGAAAATGCAAGTAAAAGTAGAAGGACCATGATACTAAGACTCAGTTTGCACATGAATGACTGAAAAACTGAAGAGGAACTAATACCTCAAGCTGCAGCAGAATCAGAAGGAAAGAGATAAGGATACTTGGACTTCATCGCTACTTCTGCTTCCCAAGTAGCTTCCTCTACGGACTGACTCCACCACAAAACCTTGATTGAACCGACTTCTTTGTTTCTCAACCTTCTAATATGACGATCAAGAATCTCAACTGGTACATCCTCATAAGTGAGACTATCCTTCACAGCCACACTCCCTAATGGCACTACTAATGCTGGATCACCCACACACTTCTTCAATAGTGAAATGTGAAAGACTGGATGCATTGCTGCTAATTCTACTAGCAACTCTAACTCATTAGCCACTTTTCCAATCCTTTTCAGAATCTTGTAAGGTCCTACATATCTAGGACTGAGCTTCCCTTTCTTGGCAAATATCATTACCCCTTTCATAGGTGACACTTTCAAGAAAACCCAATCATCAACTTGGAACTCTAGTTCCTTTCTCCTTACATCTATATAAGACTTCTAGCGACTCTGGGCGGTCTTAAGTCTATCTCTAATGAATTACACTTTATCCATAGCATCAACAACTGAATCTTGCCCTATCAAGACTGCTTCACCTACTTCAAACCAACCAACTGGAGATATACATCTACACCCATACAATTCCTCATAAGGGGTCATCAGAATGCTGGAATAATAGCTATTATTGTAGGCGAATTATATAAGAGGAAGACGATAATCCGAACTACCCTTGAAGTCGATCACACAAGTCCTCAACATGTCCTCTAAGGTCTTAATGGTACGCTCTGCCTGACCATCCGTCTGTGGATGAAATGTTGTGCTAAGATTAACCTGAGTACCAAGACCTTCCTGATATGTCTTCCAAAATGAGAGGTAAACTGAGGACCTCTATCTGAGATGATAGACAAAGGAACCCCATGCAACCTGACTAGCTCATTGATGTAAAGCTTGGCGTAGTCCTCCGCCGAATCTGTAGTCTTGACCGCCAAAAAGCGAGAAGACTTAGTAACTCTGTCAACTATCACCCAAATGGAGTCGTGTTGTCTGCGAGTACGAGGTAATCCTATAATGAAGTCCATGTTGATCACTTCTCACTTCCAAGTAGGAATGTCGATCTCCTGAGTCATAACCCCTGGTTTATGATGTTCTACCTTCACTTGCTGACAATTGGGGGACTTAGCCACAAAATATGCTATGTCCCTCTTCATTCCATTCCACCAAAATACTTCCCGCAGATCGCGGTACATCTTAGTGGCGCTTGGATGAATGGAATACCTGGAATTATGGGCTTATGTAGGAATATGTTGTTTCAACTCACCCATTTTAGGAACACATAGTCGACCCTGATAGCGAAGCACACCATCTCCCCCTTAGGAGAATACCTCAACCCTCTATTGATGGATTGCACCATTTAGCTCAAGCAATATCAGATTACTGTCTTGTTTTTCCTTAACCTCCACTACCAATGACGATTCTAATCCATTTTGTACTATTACACCCCCATCTGATATGCTCATAAGACAAACTCCTAAACGAGCAAGCCTGTGAACATCCTTCGCTAGTTACTTTTTTTCTTCCTCAACATGTGCTACACTACCCATAGGCTATAGGCATTGGCTACTACATTACCCTTACCAGGATGGTAATGCACACTCATGTCATAGTCCTTAAGGAACTCAAGCGATCTTCTCTGGCGAAGATTCAACTCTTTCTGGGTGAACACATACTGAAGGCTCTTATGTTCAGTGAACACATCTACATGAACACCATACAAGTAGTGTCTACAAATCTTGAGTGCAAACACCACTGGTACAAGCTCGAGGTCATGAGTCGGATATTTCTTCTCATGTACCTTAAGCTGTCCGGAAGCATAAGCTATAGCCTTACTTTGTTGCATCAACACACAACTTAGGTCGACTCTAGATGCATCACAATAAATCACATAACCATCTGAACCCTCTGGTAGAGTTAGAACAGGAGTTGTAGTCAGCCTAGTGTTCAGTTCTGCGAAGCTTTTCTCACAATCATCTGACCAATGAAACTTAACCTTTTTCTAAGTCAACTTAGTTAATTGAGAGTCTATGGATGAAAATTCTTCCATGAACCTTCTGTAATTGCCCGCTAGACCCAAGAAACTTCTATATCTATAGGAGAGGTAGGTTTGGGCCATTGTTTCACTGCTTCTATTTTCTGGGAATCTGATGAGTCCAATTTTTGGACTCATTTAAGGCTTTATTTTAATAGAAATAGTGTCCTCGAATGCTTGTTTTATCTCAATACCTGATTAAAATGCTTAAGTTTCAGGTATTTAAAGTTTTACTCGAAGCATGGACACTTAGGCGCAAAACGGAGCAGAAAGGGCTGGAAAGAACAAGAAATGAAAGTTTGCGGATCGCCGAATCCAACTTGGTGAGTCACCGAATTGACATGCACCGCCCTTTGTTCCAGTACGCGAAGCCTTGAAGGAAGTGGATCGAAAGGCGAGGAAAGGAGCAGTCGGCGAGTCGCCGATTAGTTCTGCGAAGCAGTACTGTACCGGCCAATAATCCAGAATATGAGGATGCTGAAGGCAAGATACTGAAGGCGATGAGCTGATTAAAGGGCGGATCGCCGAGTTCATCGGCGATCTCGACTAATGTCGCGGAATGATCCTCCGCAGCACAATCTGTGAAAACTATAAATACTAGTTAGAGTTGTAGTCTTAGTGTGGAACAATTTTAGAGTAAAATTATTATTAGTCTATAGTATATTTCTCTCAAGTTTGGAGAGGGTTTTGTGGAGACTTGAAGAAAGGAGTTCATCTTCCCCAAGTTAGAAGTGGGTCTTCTTTATTCTTCTTCCGTAGCTTAATTCAAGGTTTAATTTCTTATACCCAGTTGATTTCTTTATCATGTTAGGTATAATTTCTTATTTCTTGATGTATGGCTAAAAAACCCCCATTCTTGGGGTGTGATTTAACAAATATGGGTTGATATTCTTGTTGGGTCTTGCTTGCTGATAGGTTAGATGTATTTTAATGGTGATTTCACCTAGTGGTTGTGGTTTAATCTAAAGGGTTTGTAGTTGCAAATAGAAAGCCACCCATGTGTTTTCGGCTTGCCCGAGAGGGAGGTCGCGAAACCAAAACCACTAGACTGATGGCCTAAGGAGTGGGTTGACATGAGGTTCCGCTCAAGAGGGTGAGCCCTAGTCCCATATCCTAACACTCAGCTCGAGAGAGTGAGTGGGGTCAGGCTTAGGCTGGTCTTCATTCGGCAAATGGGTGTCCGAGAGGAACGCATTTGAAACGGGGTAAGTTGCCCGAGAGGGAACTTATTTCAATTTAAAGCTTAGCCTAGTCACTATTATCTTGCAAATTTCCTATTGAAAGCATGTACCCAACGATTTATCTCAAC